>KE505468.1:21787-44293 GCA_000441515.1 Elaeis oleifera
GATTGTTGCTCCTTGAATTGATTTTGATGATTACAAAGTATTTGAGGGGGTTACTAATGATTTTGACTTGAAAAAGATTTATTGTTTATCAGGGATAAAATCGTAATTTCATCAAGTCCTAACTTGAAAGCCTCAAGAGCAAGAACAAAAGATTTATGATCTATTGAAGAAAATTTTAATATTTTTGGATATATATTTTAAAAGAAAATCATGTTTATAAAATTGAGTCGACCCTATGAGTCAACTCATGTCAAAAGGGGCTGAACGGCATGCTAATTTTTTGGCTGGCGTACCTAATTGAGTCGACCCCTGTATATGAGTCGACCTTATGAGTCGACCTCTGTTGCTGTATACGCCAAAATTACAGAACAGTCATTTTCTATTCTATGCCACAGAAGTCGACCCCATGAGTCGACTCATGTGCATGAGTCGACCCTATAAGTCGATCCCTGTAACAGAAAAATTCTGCAATGGCTAGTTTTCAGCTCGTTTTGGCTGCATTTAATGCTCATTTAATGATCTCCAACGGCTCTATTTCAGTCTAGATTACTCTCCACCATCATTTGAAGTTATAAAAGGACTTAAAGGAGGGAATAAAAGGAGAGACTAAAGCATTCATTTCAGCCCTAAGCAAAGAGCCCTCTTGAAGTTAAAGAAGCTTTCATTTCAAGTTCACCAACACCTCAAGAGCTCATTCAAGTCTTCAACCATCTTGAGAAAAATCAGAAAACTTTCTTTTTATGGTGTAAAGTACATTTAAAGTTTATTTGCTCATTAAAGGAGCTAAATTTATATTTTTATGTGATTAACTCACATACTCTATTTGTTTTGATCTTTAATTTTGGAAGGGTTCCAAAACTTGAAAAGATTGGTCCGAACCTTGAATCGGATTGTATTGGATTGGCTTATATCCGAAAATAAATGTTCTAGCTTGGGATAGCTAGAGTCGGGGGTACCGACGTTGTATTCATGTTGAATACGGTTTAGTAGATTTGAATTTCTAAGTAGGAGCTTGGGGAGTGGATGTAAGTGCAAGGTTGGCACCGAACCACTATAAATCTTGTTTGTTTGTGTTGTGCTTATTTGCTCTCTTTCTAAATTTTCTTATCTACTTGTATTTTTGCATCTAATTTCTACACCTTACTTAAATCACTCTCTACATATATCCTGCTCATTATTATTTAATTCTCATAGTTCTAAATTTACGTTAATTTTAAAAATCCAATTCACCTCCCCCTCTTGGGTTGCATAGCTGGGCAACACATGCCAACTCTTGTGCTATGTCTGAAGCTTGCTTTGGATACTCTATCCTCTATCCGTATGCTCTCTCTAGAGCTGCTATCCTCTCTAACAACTGATTGACCTCTGTCTAAGGTCACCAAGATGCCTCTGAAAGTCCTTTTTGAGCTCGTGTATGATCTCGTGTCTAAACCCAAAGAATAAAGTATCTAGCCTCTGAAAGATGTGATCAACTGAAGCTACTAAACTCTCTGACTGATGTCCCTTGGGTGTGTGTGGTGAAGCTGGGGTAGCTGGTGCTACTAGTGGTGGTGGTTCTACTATTGCTAAAGGAGGTGGTGAGGGAGGTGTCTGGAGTGTTGGGAAGGATCTCTCATGAGTGTAGAATACGGATCCTCTGCCCAAGATCGCTAATCCAAGTAATGATGTTGATACCGCAATAGAAAGGAAGAAGAGATATAAAAAAAATAATCAAATATATGGATCAGCCTAAGACTTATCTCTACGGGGCATATAAGTTTCACTATGAGAGAAAATAAATATAAGAGGAGATTAGGTACACTCAATCCTATATATCAACCTCTCTTTTAACAAGAAGCACAAAAATCCTTTATAATGCTCTCAAAACTCCAAGGAAACTCTCTTTGACCGCTGCTCACAGCTCTCTACCGCTACTACTAGCTGCTGCTCATGCCAAGCTGCTATCTACTGCTCTAAGCTGCTCTCTTCTGCCCATAGACCGTCAGGCCTCTCTTAAAGCCCCAAAATCAAGTTCTAATCAAAATCTGACTCTTGTTAGAACTTAAATACCCTTTTGGCCGTTAGATCAACCTTGCATGCATCTTAAACCATCCGATCACATAAACACCCTCTAATCATGCCATTAGATCATCAAATCATGCGATCGCATGCTTGGACCATGGTGGACCACAATAAAGACTGCATAAGCGATCTCCTGGACCATGTGATGGACCGCATGGTGGATCCCACGACGTCTTGGGCCATATGGAATGCTAGGTCGTGTGTGCTGGGGCCATGCATGCTAGGTCGCGTGTGCTACAAGCCCCACTCTAGGCCGGGCACACTGCAAGCACCCCCATGCCTGTGGCCTTGGGTGCCAATAGGCCTGGGCACTCGCAGGCCAAGCTTGCAGGTCTGCGAGCCTGCAGGCCTGCGCGCCTGCATTTGTGGGCCTGGTCTGTTGGACTTCTCCATTATGGGTTGAATTCATGGCACTAAAACCCAACAATCTCTACCTCGACTCAATATTCAGCTTCTACATAACTCTGAGAGCTTCTGGATAATCTCATCCCCATGCTCTGGGGCATATATATGACTGCTCATGGATAGGCAAATATGAAAGTCAAGCCAGATCGTTCAATCCCGTCTCTGTCATATGTTGTGATCTGTTTGATCTGAGATCTGCTTGAAGTAGCCTCCTACGGTAATAGAAACTTCATCCCATGACATTGCCTATCATCCTCTCAAGTCTCCCATCTCGTGCCCAATCCACCTGTATCTAGAGCTCCACCTCGCTCCAAGCTCCTACTGACCCCTAAAGCTCCACCTCACACTGAGCTTCCTGTCAAGAGGTAACGTCCTTCATATCTCTTCCCCTTCATCACAACTCTACCATCGTGCAAAATCTTTAAGATTTCATCATCAGCTCTCTACCTGTAGTTGCTTGAATCCAGTCTGCTCGATGAAATCAGATTATTTCTGAAATTGGATATCTATCAGACTTTGCCCAATTTCTTCACTACTTCATTATGACTCTATAAGCTGACAGTCTCAAAACTCTTGATCACACAACTCGATCCATTGGATAGATGAACAATGCCCTCACTACTCACTAGGAAGTCAAATAGCTCCTCTCTGCAATAAACATGATACAGATATACAGAATCAAAAATCCACTATAGGAAAGAAGTAGATACCTCATCAATCATCAGAAGAATATCATCACTCTCTTCTATATCGCTACCTTAAATTGCTGCTACAATAGCCTTCATCCGATCTCTAAGCTATGGACAATTTCTGACTCAATGCCCCAACTCATCACACCTATAACACCTGATCTTGTTATAGTCCCTTGACTTAGATCTGAACCGTCTATCTTGTGATCTTTTGCCCCTTCGTCCTCTACCACCCTATCTTTAGTCACCACCATAGTCAAGTCACCACCTAAACTCAAAGCTCGATTCTCCCACCTGAGAATCTCATTCTGGAGAAGTGCAGAAGTGACCTCATCCATCTTGATGGTGCTCTTTTTCATAAAAAAAGTAGTCACCAAAGACTCAAAAGGAGGAAGTGATGAAAGCAAGACTAATGCCTTGATCTTCTACTCAACCTTCTCACTAACGCTGAGGAGATTAGTGAGGATCTTCTGAAAATTGCTAAGATACTCCTGCACGCTCTGCCCCTTGCTCATCTGCAGCTGGTAGAACTGCTTTCAGAGGAAGAGAGCATTGATGAGTAACTTCACCATGTACATCTCCTCAACCTTCGTCCACATCACCGTCAGAGAAGTATCATTAAGTACATAGATTATCATATCATCAACCAAGTATAAGCAGATTGTACTCACTATCTACATCTGGAGCTGCTTCCAATCCTTCTCCTCCATGGTAGTTGACTTCTCTTCATATAAAAGAGTATCAATCAATCTTTACTGGATAAGCACATCCTTTACTCTCGCTTGTCATAGGGAGAAATTATTTTTCTATCATACTGGTTGATTTCTATCTTGATTAAGCTTATCTTTTCCATCTTCTTCAATTTCGATCAACACCACTATAACCTATGTTGAGTTTTGGTTCCTTGAATTCGACCTACAAAAGTCTCAGATAAAAAACCATAAAAGTAGGCCCACAGGCCCAGCCTGCAGGCGCCCAAGCCCACTGTAGCGCGTGCGACCCAGTGGGGCCTGCAGTGCATGGCCCAGGCACGTGGCTTAGGTGGGGCCTACTGCGTGCTGGGCCAGCATGGGCATGCAGATGCGTGCGGTCCACCCACGTGCCCATGCGATGCAAGTGGTGTGATGCAGTCCACCATGGACCATGAGAGGAAATGCGGTCCATGCATCCTCCATGGATCACCATAGTCCAAATGCAAATTATCATGGTCTACAGCTCGGATTTGCATGATCCAATGGTTAGAGAAGCTTGTGGGCTTGATCGAATGATGCAGGGCCATTTTTGGCGGTGTTTCACAACGATCGAGTGGCTGCAACATGTGCAGGTGTGATCGGATGGCCAGAGATGCTTCTGAATCCGGAACAAAGTGTGATTTCGATCTGGAGTGGGTTTTGATCCTATAAAAGAGGCCTGAGAGCAGGGGGTGGCGGCCAAAGGTCTCAGGTGGTGGCTTGGGTGAGCAGCAAGCAGTAACAGCGGCAGAGAGCTATGAGAGTAGCTACAGAGAGGGTCTTTTGGGATTTTTTAAGAGTTTTTATAAGGGGTGAGTCTTTCTTGTTGAAAGAGAGAGATTTATGAGAGTTGAGAGTGTGTAATTTTCTCTTATATTTATTTCTTTCATAGTGAAGCTTTGCATGCCCTGTGGAGGTAAGCTTTGGATTGATCTATGTATTTGATTATATCCTTTTTATCTCTTCTTTTTTCCTATTGCGGTATCGATATCGTCATCTGGATTAACGATCTTGGGTGGGGGATTCGTATTCTACACTCATGAGGAATCCTTTCCAACAAGTGGTATCAGAATGTCAGGTTGTCCAGATTACGACGATGTAGATCAGGATTGAAGAAGATGAAGAAGTCTGGCTCAATCAAGGTGGAGATCAATTGGTATGATGGGAGAGCAATTTCTCTCTATGACAAGAGAGGGTGAAAGATGTGCTCATCCAATAGGGATTGATCAATGCTCTCTTGTGTGAGGAGAAACTGACTATCATGGAGGAGAAAGATTAGAGGTGGCTCCAGATGTAGATGATGAGTATGATCCGTTTGTACTTGATAGATGATATAGTGATCACCAATACTTTCTTCCTCTGAAAGTAGTTCTATCAGTTTTGGATGAATGAGGAATAGAGCACATAGGAGCATCTTAGCAACTTTCAAAAGATCCTCACTGATCTCCTCAGCGTTGGTGAGAAGATTGAGAAGAAGATTAAGAAGTTGGTCTTGGTTTCATCGCTTTCCCATTCTTTTGAGTCTTTGATGACTATTCTTTAATGGAGAAGAGTACTATCAAGATAGAGGAGGTCACTTATGCACTTCTTCAGAATGAAATTCTCAAGTGGGAGAATCAAGCTTCGAGTTTAGATGGTAACTCGACTATGGTGGTGACTGGAGTAGGTGGTGGTAGAAGATGAAGCAGCAGAGGATCGCAAGATGGGGCGATTTAGGTCCAAGATGAGGGACTTCAGCAAGATCAGATGCTACAGATGTGATGAGTTAGGACATTGAGTCAGAGATCGTCCACAGCTTAGAGATCGAATGAAGGCTATCGTGGTGATGGCGGTCCAAGGTAGCGATACAGAAGATAGTGATGATATTCTTCTAGTAATTGATGAGGTATCTACTTCTTTTTCATAGTGAATTTTAGATTTTGCATGTTTGCATCATATATGTTACAGAGAAGAGCTGTTTGACTCTTCAGTGAGCAGTGAGGGTACTGTTCATCCACCGAATGGATCGAGCTATGCGATCAAAAGCATTGAAACTGTCAGTTTACGAAAATATGATGGAGCAGTGAGGAAGTTGGATAAGATCCAATACATACCCAACTTCAGGAGTAATCTGATTTCACTGAGCAGACTGGATTCAAGCAGCTATAGATGGGGAGTTGAGGATGGAATCCTGAAGGTCTTATGCGACAGTAGGGTTGTGATGAATGAACGAAGTATGGAGGATATTACTTCTTGACAGGGAGCTCAGCTTGAGGTGGAGCTTCAAGAACCAGTGGAAGCTCAAAATGAGGTGAAACTCCAAGTATAGATAAATTGGGTATGAGATAGGAGACTCGAGAGGATGATAGATGAAGTCACATGGTGAAGTTTCTATTGTCGTAGGAGGCTACCCCGAGCAAGTCTCAGATCAGATAGGTCACAGCACATGACAGAGATAGGATCGAGCAGCCTGGCTCGACTCTCATATTTGTCTATCCATGAGTAGTCAGATATTTATCCTAGGGCATGGGGACAAGACTATACAGAAGCTCTCAGAGTTATGTGAAGGTCGAATATCGAGTCGATATGGAGATTTGTTAAGTTTTAGTGTCTCAAATTCAATCCATAGAAGTTCGAGACAAAGGAACCCATAAAATGCAGGTCCACAGGCCCAGCCTGCAGGCACCCAAGTCCACTACAATGCATGTGGCCCAGCGGGGCCTACAGTGCGTGGCCTAGGTGCGCTGGCCTACAACACCCATAGCCTAAGCAGGGCTTGCTGCGTGCTGGGCCAGCACGAACACACGCTGGGCCAGTGTAGATGCGCATGGTCCAGTCGCATGCCTATGCGACGTGTGCAGTGTGATGCAGTCCATCGTGGACTGGGGGAGGAAATGTGGTCCATGCATCCTCCATGGACCATCGTGGTCCAAACACAAATTATCATGGTCTGTAGCTCGAATTTGCCCAATCCTATAGTCAGGGAAGCTTGTGGGCTTGATTGGATGATCCAGGATCATTTTTGGCGGTGTTTCACATGTGATCGAGCGGCAGAGATGTGTGCAGGCATGGTCGAAAGGCCAAAGATATTTTAAGTCCTAAACAAAGTGTGATTTTGATCTAGAGTGGTTTTGGGCCTATAAAAGAGGCCTAACCATCTGAGAGCAGGGGTGGCAGCCAGAGGTCTCAGATAGTGGCTTGGGTGAGTAGTAGGTAGTAGCAGCGGCAGAGAGCTATGAGAGTAGCTGCAGAGAGGATCTCTTTGGGGTTATTGTGAGAGCTTTGATAAGGAGTGAGTCTTTCTTGTTGAAAGAGAGATTTATGAGAGTTGATAGTGTGTGATTTCCTCTTGTATTTATTTATTTCATAGTAAATTTGTATACCCCATGGAGGTAAGTCTTGAGCTGATCTATATATTTGATTGTATTCTTTTTATCTCTTCTTCCTTCCTATTACGGTATCAACATCGTTACCTAGATAAGTGATCTTAGATAAGGGATCCGTATTCCACATTCGTGAGGGATCCTTTCCAACAACCTGGACAACCGTGTGCTCTGATACTACTTGTTGGGAAGGATCCCTCACAAGTATAGAATATGGATCCTCTATCCAAGATCACAAACCTAGGTGACGATGTCGATACCACAATAGAAAGAAAGAAGAGATATAAAAAAAAGATAACTAAATACATGGATCAGCCCAAAGTTTACCTCTATGAGGTATGCAAGCTTCACTATGAGAAAAAATAAATATAAGAAGAAATCAAACACTCTCAACCCTATACATCAACCTCTCTCTCAATAAGAAGTACAAAAAATTTTTACAATGCTCTAAAAATCTCAAGAAAAACCCTCTCTGGCTGCTGCTCATAGCTCTTCGCCACTGCTACTACCTACTACTCATGCCAAGCCACTACTTGCTGCTCTAAGCCACTCTCTTCTGCCCATAGGCCGTCAGACCTCTTTTAAAGACCTAAAATCGAGTCCTGATCGAAATCTGACTCCTATTAGGAATCAAAATATCATTCTAGCTATTAGATCAACCCTGCACGCATCTTGAACCATCCAATCATGTAAACATCCTCTGATTGCGCCCCTCGACTGTTGGATTGCGCGATCGCGCACGTTAACCATGGTGGACCATGACAAAGACCACATAAGTGGTCTCCTGGACCATGTAGTACCGCACAACATCCTGGGCTATGCGTGCTGAGCCGTGCGCACTATAGGCCCCCCACGTCTATGAGCCTCAGGTGCCAGCAGGCTTGGGCGCCCACATGCCAAGCCTGCGAGCCTACAGGCTGCATCTGCAGGTCGCGCGCCTGTGTCTGCAAGCCTGATCTGCTGGGCTTCTCTGTTGTGGATCGAATTCAAGGCATCAAATCCAATATGAAGCTCAGTATCACTATCTTTAGTCTCCTCATCATCTTCTCGAGCAGGCTCCTACCCCAAACCTTTACTTACCCATCGACCTTCCAACTTATGATACGATATATGATGGAGTGACTGCTTGTTGTACCGATTAGTGTGCAATAGATCTCTAGCATCCTTACCTCCAGATCAATATCGGCCTCTCAAATATCAAAGTATGTACCATCCCATAAGGTAGACAAGCACGAGCCTTCCTAGCAGCTTCCTTTGTTTATTCTATCATCATGCATGGTAGGTTCATGGGCTTCTATTGAATCAGATGATACATTACTGCCACATCCTTTGTTGTAACCTAGTCAAACTTTTCCATCTTCGAAAAGAAGATTCTGCTCACGATGTGGTGGAGGACGCTCATCCTTGCTGTGAACTAGTTGGCCTGTGGATTGTCAACATTGCTCACATCGTCCCTTTCAAAATACATTGAAGCCCAATGCTCTTCTGCTCAAGTTTGAGATTAGAGATCCCTACCCTAGGCATCTCTAGGAGGTTTCCAATCCTCTTTCATTTAAATAATCATAGTTCCTTTAGCAGAAGACTCAACAGATCCGACACCCACTCTCAAATTTTCATAAAACTGCCTTACAAGATTAGGATAGGTCAGTACCTCTAAAGAGAACACATCTTTATCCATCCTTGGCATTTAATCCAACCATCAATTTGGAAGTTTTTCTTCTTCAGAAACTTGAAATCCACTATTTGTCAAGTGGTAACAACCTACTTGCCATGGAACGCTGAGGGGGTGAGGAGGGAATAGGGAACCCGTGGATTGCTGGCCTTCGATCTCGGTTCTTGCCCTAGTTCACCATTCAATCCTCCTTGCACTTCTAGGACCCATTCCACATGAAATAGTGTGCTTGCAGCATGACATTCTCCACAGATCACCCATGAGATCAAGGGGGAAGAGGATTTTGAGGGTTTCAAAGGTGAGGGAAGAGTTGGATAAGGCTTGGAGGAGATGGCTTGAACCAAAAGAAATAGTAAAGTGAATAGGCCAAAAGAGGTTTCCATTAAAAATAGGGTCCTGATGATTGAGTCGACTCACAGAATCTATGAGAGTCGACTCGAACAATGAGTCGACTTGTAGTCACATGCTCAATCTCAGATGGAGAATTCAAATCAACTCAAACTCAAAATAAATTCAAACACCCTGAGATGACTCAAGTCATCAAGAATTGAAAGAATTCACATAGAAGTGATAGAAAAATGAAGATAAATCAAAGAATTTTTTAGGGGCTTGGCTTTCTAACTAGAATGGATCATATATGTCTAATTCTCCTCTAATCAAGCTGAATCTATCATCACTTAGGGGCTTGGTGAAGATGTCTGCTAATTGATTTTTAGTACGTACAAATTTAAGTATAATATCCTTATTTTGAGCATGTTCTCTAACACAGTGATATCTTGTTTTAAGATATTTGTTCTAGAGTATTGAATTAGATTTTTTGTTAAGTTTATTATACTACTATTGTCACATCTTATAGGAATTTCAGTTTGTTCAATATCATAACTCTTGAACTGTTGCTTTATCTAAAGAATTTGAGTACAACAACTTCTGGCTACAACATACTCGACTTCGATCATGGATAATGCAACTAAGTTTTGATTCTTGCTAAATCAAGAGATTAAGTTTAATCCTAAAAATTGGCAAGTTTGATTAGTACTTTTTTATCAATTTATATCCACCATAACCAGCATCTGAATATCCAATTAAGTTAATTGATGATTACTTTGAGTACCAAAGTCTTAAATTTTGTATGTCTACTAAATATCTTGATATATTCTTTTGGCTACAAGTATATGAGATTCTTTAGGATTTACTTGAAACCTACATATATGCAAACACTAAATAATATATCAGATCTACTAGTAGTAAGGTAAAGTAGAGATCCGATTATATCTCGATAGAGCTTTTGATCTATATTTTACTATTTTCATTTTTATCCAATTGCATGATGGGCTCATGGGTATGCTAATTCCTTTGCATTCTTCATCCCAAACTTTTTGAATATTTTCTTGATGTATTTGTTTGGTTGATGAAGATCTCTCCATTTATTTATTTTGATTTGAAGTATAAAAAGAAATTTAGCTCCCCCATCATGCTTATTTCAAATTCATCATGTATTAATTTAGCAAACTCTTGATAAAGATCCTCATTAATAGCTCCAAAAATGATATCATCAACATAAATCTGAACTACTAATAAGCCATTTTCTTTCTTTCAAAATAATGATGTATCTATGCTACCTCTAGTAAATTTGTTTTAAAGCAAAATTTACTTAATCTATCATACCATACCCTAGATACTTGTTTTAATCTATACAATACTTTATTAAGCTTAAAAATATGATTTAGTAAAGCATGATTTTCAAATCTAGATTATTGTTCTACAAAATTTTTTTGATAATATAATCATTTAAAAATACACTCTTTACATTCATTTGATATAGTTAAATTATGTAGTAAGCAAATGTAAGTGGTAATCTAATAACTTCTAACCTAACTACCAGTGCATATGTTCATCAGAATCTATTCTTCTTTTTATTATAACTTTTAGCAACAAACCTGGCTTTATTTCTAATTATATTGCCATTTTCATCTAATTTATTCCTCAACATCCATTTAGTGCCTATTATTGGATGGTCAATTGGTTTACTTACTAAAATCCAAACATTATTTCTATCAAATTGATTCAACTTCTCTTGCATAGCAAGCATCCAATTTGAATTATTTTAATTTTTTCTATACATTGGGTTTAATTTGAGAGATAAAAGTAAGATAATCATAAGTATCTCTGAAGGAAGCTCTAGTTCTCATCCTTTGTGAAGGATCACTTATGATGAGATCCTTCAGATGATTGTGTGCATACCTTCACTCCTTGGATAAGTTATCATACTCCTCATTGATATTTTTCTCAGATCTTTTTCTTTTGTTCATCTATTGTTTCTTCTCCATCTTGATTTAGCTTCTCCTTCGAATTAAGTTCTTTTATTCTATTTCTAAATCTCTACATCATCATCAATAAAATCTTTCTTTCTCGAGGAAAAATCGTTGGTTTCATCAAATATGACATATATAGATTCTTTAACAATCAATATATATTTGTTGAAGTTCTATAAGCTTTGCTAGATGTGGAGTATTCAAGACAGATGCCCTCATCTGACTTGATATCAAATTTATCTAAATTATTTTTTTCATTATTTAAATAAAATATTAGCATTCAAAAATATAAAAGTAGCTGATATTTGATTTTCTATCTTTCTAAAGCTCATAGGAGGGTTTTCTTTAAAATATGATGGATCAAAATTTTATTTAGGATGTAACATGTGGCGTCAATAGCTTCAATCCAAAAATATTTTAGAGGACTCCCTTCATATGGCATAGTATGAGCTATTTCTTCTAAAGTCCTACTTTTTCTTTCAACTATTTTATTTGTTATTAGATTCTCGATGCAGAAAGGTTATGTTCAATGCTATTTTTATTGTAAAAATTTTCAAAATATTAATTTTTAAATTCTGTGCCATGGTCACTACGAATGCACACAATAGTTAAGTGCTTTTCATTTAAAACTTTTAATAAAATGCTTCATCTTTGTATGTCAAAAATAAAATCTAAGTGAAACGTGAGAAATCATCTATGATCATAAGTCCATATCTCTTTCCTCTTAGGCTTGTAGTCCTAGTAGGTCTAAATAAGTCCATATGAACCAATTTAAGTGGCTTAAAAGTTAAAATTATATTTTATATTTAAATAATCTCTTAGTTTTTTTTTCATATTGACATGCATCACAAATTCGATCTTTTCAAAAATTTAATTTAGGTAAGCTTTTAACTAGATCTTTAGCAATCAATTTAAAAATAGTATTCATGCTAGCGTATCCTAATCTATGATGCCATAACCAACTAATCTCTTTAATTTTTGCATCCATTGTGATAAGGCAATAACCATTTCCCATAGCTATCTCATCAAGATCAACCATGTACATAAATGTTGTCATGCCTATGTCCAATAAATTTTATGCTTTCATCAATGGGACTAGAAGCTATGCATATAGATGATTCAAAATTTATTTTAAATCTTTTATCACAAAGTTGGTTTATACTAAGTAAATTATGTTTTAAGCTATCTACTAATAATATATTTCAATAAAAGTAGGAGTTATGCTAATTTTACCCATCCCTATGATTTTTCTTTGTCATTGTCATCAAAGATCACTATTATTTCTTCCTTTTAAGGGTGATAAATTGATCTTTGTCATCAGTATAAATCTTGAATAGCCACTATCTAAGTATCATCTTCGTTTGACTCCATTGGCTATAAGATATTCCTACAAAACAATCAAGTAGCTGATTTAGGTATCTAAGTTTTTTTGGATCCTTTAAGGTTAGCAATCATGGTTTTTTCTGAAATCTAAATTTTTTTAACTATTTTGCCATTAGATTTTTTAAACTTGCATATGTATGCTTTGTATCCTACTACCATAACTAAAGCATATAACATGTGAGATGGTATGTGATGATGATAAACAAGTGAGAATTTTTTTTAAGAACTTTTGCTTTTTGTTATGATCGATTGAAACCAATACCGGCTTTATCATAAATGATTTTTTGGTTGTTTAAGATCATTTATAATTTTTCTAAACTACATGTAAATTTATCAACTAATGGTTTTAATTTTCAGTTTCCTTCTTTAAGGATTCATTTTCGTCCATCAAAATTTTGCTACTTCGTAAAATTTCTTTCTTTTCTTTAGATAATGCTTCATTCTTTATTTTCAAACTCTTATTCTTCATACTTATTTTTCTAAATTCATCCAATAATCATGGAAAGCATCTTAAAGTTCTTCAAAAGTAAAATCTAAGGTAGGTTCAGATGTTATCCCATCATCTTGTACCATGAGACACTGGTTTACTATATTTTCATTCTCTTCATCGGAACTAGATTTATCATTGTCGCTTCATGTGGCAACCATTACCTTCTTTTTAGACTTTTTATAGCTCTTCTTCAAGTTAGGACAGTTGGCTTTGAAGTGCCCCAACTTCTTGCATTCGTAATAAAAGGGCTGCTCCCTTTTTTTTGCTTCTCCTTGCTCGGTTCTCCTCTTACCATGGACCCTTTCTTAAATTCTTGCTTTCTTCTCCCCATGAACTTTCTGAATTTTCTGATTATTAGAGCCATATCTTCATCACCCTCTTCTTCTGACTCCTCATCTTCCTTATTGTTTGCTAGTGATTTGAGGGCTATCACCTTCTTTTTCTACCCTCCTCATCATTGTGCTACTTCATAGCTAATTTATGCATCATTAAGGATCCAACTACTCCTCAAGTAGTAACTTATTCAAGTCTTTTGTCTCTTGGATAGCAGTGACTTTAGTTTCCATAATCTAGGCAATGATTTGAAAATTTTTTTACCAAATCACTGTTGGAGTAAGCTTTACCAAGGCTTTTGAGTCCAGTTATAGTATCAATGAAGCATGTGAACATATCAGTGATTATTTCATTTGGATCCATTTTAATAATTCATATTTATGCACAAGCATATTAATCTTTGATTCTTTGATTTGATTTGTGCTTTTATGTGTCACTTCAAGTCTATCCCATATTTCTTTATAGAAGTGCATGTGAAATTTGATTAAAATCGTTGGTATTCAGGACACAATCCAAGACATTTATTGCCTTGGCATTCAATTAGACTAATTTTATCCATTTATTCCAATCCTTCTCCAATTCGAAAGTTTCAATGCTATCGACAATGATAGTGGGTGTATACGGCCCATTAACTATGATACTCTATAAATCATAGTCAAGAGCTTGAATGAAGATGCACATACGAGCTTTCCAATAAGTATAATTTGATCTATTGAAGAGCGGAGGCCTATTTATGGATTATCTTTCAGTAAGTGAACTGCCTAATTGAGTTGCCATGATCTTTACACTTGATCATTAGATTAAATTTTAGCTGAGTACCAAGCTCTAATACTACTTATTGTCCAGCTAGACAACCTAAGAGAGGAGGTGAATTGAGTTTTCAAAAATCTAAACAAGTAATAATTTTTGCAAAACTTAATTGAGTGAAGTGAGTGTATTGCAAGCTACATATAATATAAATAATGAAGAGGAAGCCACACACCCAAACATAGCAAGATTTATCATGGTTCGATGTACTCCAAGTATCTACATCTACTTCCCAAGATTCACTTAAAATTTTACTATATTCTAACGAATACAGCTAATTTATTTTAATCGGGATCATAAACAACCCAATTGATTTTATCAAGTCAACCAATCAAAACCTTCATAAGTCTTATTCAAGGCTTCCAATCCAATTCAAAGGTTTGGATCAAACCTATCCCCAAGTTTCAGTCCCACTGAAACTTATTACAAAAATTCAAAATAAGAAAATTTTACAACAAAGAAAACTCCTTGGATGAGTAGATTTGTTATTGATTGAAAATTGCTCAAAGTAGGCTTGAGTGCTAGCAGTTAAGGCTCTCCCTTAACTCTCCCTTATCCCCTTGAATGCCCTCACAAATCTCAAGAAGAATTAGGTTGGAAGTAGTAAACTCTTTTAAAATAATGAATGTTAAAAATGGATTTTTCTAGCTTTGAATGAGTTTTCTCTTGTGCTCACTTGATTTCTCTTTCTTTTTATTCAAATTCCATCAAGATTTATATATTTTGAAGCCAATTCTAGCTAATTTTGACTGTTGGAGATGAATTCTAGCTGTTGAAAGAAATTTTGAATAAACAGACCTTGCTGCAAAATTAGCCATTTGAACTGTCAGATACTTAAGAATCGACTCGACGGTGCATAAGTCAACTCAAAATGGTATATGAATCGACTCATCCAGTCAATGAGTCAACTCACCAACAGATCTTCAAAATTAGTCTTCTATTTCTCTCTGAGAGGGCCAACCCACCAAATTTGAGCCGGATCAATTCTATCCATGAGTCGACTCGTCTGCTCCGCGTGTCGACTCGACAATCTGTTCCAAAAATTCTGCTTTGTCTCTCTAAGAGAGTCGACTTATTCTATAAATGAGTCGACTCATCTATATAACAGAGCAGCATGCTGATGCCAGAGTCGACTCCTTCAACCTATGAGTCGACTTGTGAGTCTGAACTTAACTTTTCTCAAAAATTCAACTCCAAACAACCTTTTCTTTGTTCAAAACTTTTCAAGTGGATCCAAGGCCTACTTTGGGTGTTGTATTCCTATAAAACATTCTTAAGACACTTTAAAATGTATTAGTTCAAATTTTATGCTCTAATATTTTGCAACCATCAAAATCATATCTTGGGGTCAACACCATCCAACATAGATAAATCTGGTGAAAAATCCATCTTGAAGTAACCATTGTAAAGATTGTTATATAAATAGAATAGTGATATAGTTGGGTAACTGGTGATGAGTAATTCTATAGCCAGAGATAGCAAATTGATGCTTCTTAGCCAAAGTTATGAGAGAGGAATGTATAAAGGATAACATCATGACATTGCAATAGAGTATCAACCATGACAAAGAGTGAACCATTCTGAATAGAACCCAGGAGAAGGTGACTTGAAACCAGAAAACAATGGTGCATAAGGCAACTAGCCAAGCAAGTAATAGATGCAGCTTAACTAGACTTGAGAGGACATCCATAATGTAGGATTGCTGATTGCCCACATCATTATCATATGTACTGCCACTAACACTTGTACCAGACCAATTGAAGACCAAATACAACACAACTCCCATAAACAATAGTATGGTAGATAACTGTAGAGATCTATTGTCAAATCCTAATCCAATTATGATTTCATTTTTGATTGGTCATTAATTTTAATTGTTGGAAAAAAGGCAATTCAAAGTATGTATTTTTAAAATTTTATAATGAAAGCAGTAGATTAAACTATTTAATCTCATTTATATGCTTTAGATCAGATCTAAACTACTATTTTAAAGATCTATGATATGAAAATAATGCATAAAAATAATCTAATTTAATGCAAAAGACTGCATCGATCGTATCGATGCCCTGAATCAAATCTAACGGTTAGATCTGATCCGATGAGTTCAGAACCCATTATTTGATTATGGATCGATGATATTCGCTATTGATGGATGTGGTAGGAGGTCTTTTCTGATATCGAGTGGCCGCACAGTGCATCCGGCCTCTACAGGTAATCCACTCGAAGCCCCAAACGGATCGTCCTTCCTGAGAGTGCTAGCTCGCGATGAAGGCTCTGGGTGGCTGATGGAGACTCCCTTCTTCAGATCAAACAGACACCTTTAGATCAAAAGAAAAGCTTTTCAAGGAAGAGATGATGTGGAAGAAGAAGAACAAAAACCCTTTTGTATTTCTCTCACAAAGCTGGAACTAGGAAACCCTAGAATCCCAACCTACATCTCACGCCCAAAGAGGAACTTTCTTCCTCCTTTTCTCACACACGGATGCCCACCCTTCTCTCAGATTTCTCATGCCCCTTCTGAGATTCTCTCATGCCAAAGATGTTTTCTAATGGGGTGCACAAAAATACCCCTTCTTAAGGTGGTGTCCCAACAAGATAAGGATAGAGTTTCAACACTTTGGTTCAGATTCAAACAGGGTTTGTTCTTATCACGAATTCAAATCAGATTTGAACTCTATTTTAAACCAAACTTAATCCACATCTAAAGAAATCAGAAAGAGGGTGACAAACCTCAGATTGGTGCAAAAAAACTCATGTAAAAACTCATTTGCGTGTGAGAAAGAAGGCTGGTCGGCGATAAAGAAGAGTCCCACAAAACTTAGACTCTTGGTTTAAGCTTGATTTCAAATCAATTCGAAGTCAAACTTGAACCAAGCAAATTCTGATCAAAGGAGGATTAGAAGAAGGCATCACACACCTTCTGGGCATAAAAAATTTCATGTGAAAACCACTTTCATGCATGGAGAAAAGCAAGGCACAGTGAAAGGTGGTGCATGAGGAGTTCTTGTTCCATTCAAATTCGAGTTTGTATTCATTTCTAATTAGGTTCTTGATCCAACCAAATTAGGTTAGACCCAATTAGAACACCTAATCTAATTAGGTAGCTAATAGTCTTGATTAAATCTTAATCAAATTAAAAATTAATCGAGCTCGAATCAAGAATCGAACATCCTTAGCGATTAGATCATCTCATAACCTAATCGGATTAAACTAAATTGAATCCAATTCAATTAGATTTAATCTAAATTTTAATATTCAATCAAATTGAGTTAATTAGTAATCTAATCACTAATCAATCCTCCTATAATTTATCAATAATTAGTAAATTAATTTATTATAACTTTTGCACAAGATTAATCATCAATCGAATTGTCGATTAAATCCTAGAATGATTCTCAATCGTTGATCAGCTACATGATCAGTCGGAAACTTCTTTGAGTGTGATCCTATAGGTTCGAACCTAAGTCGGTAGCATAGAAATAATTTTCTACACCAATCAAAGCGATCATCTAGCAATGATATCCGACGTCCGGATAAGTCGAAAGATTGTATAGCATCATTCATCAACCTATAGGTATATGGTTACTATATAATTCATCCTTTTGATCCTAATGCTCAAGATGACCTAAAGTTTAACTGTCAACCTCGAAATAGTCAACCACATTATATTTTAATCTTTTAAATCCATCACATGGATTGCCCTGGTCAAAATTTACTGAATTGAAATACACTGATGCATTAACTCCTACTTAATTGAAGGAGCCAATTCCATCTTGACTCACACATCGATTTCGTAAGTACTTGACTGTATCTAAAAATCTTCTATCACTGAATTAGAAATTCAGATAGTCCAACATCAAAGCACAGTGACTTGCTTGCAGTCACCGTAGTGATCTCAGGTTGGAGGGATACTTATACCCATATCCTTTGCGAGCTACTCTTGATAATAGAGTGCTCAGCAGTTGGTCATGTTCAATGAGATGTACTCCTACATCTCACTTATATGCCATACCAATATCTCTACACCATTTGGTTACGAGGATAACTAATACATATGACACACAATGATCTATACTCGATGAACGCTATCATCTTAGTAATAACATATCATTTGATTGTGAACTAAATTTAAGGACTAAACGATATATCTTCCTATATCGATTAGGATAGTTCTAAGAATTTATCACAACAATTAGAGCTCATTAAGAAGATATACACTACTTTGTGATGAAAAATCAAGTAATAATTTATTAATTTATCAATTCATATATATTACAAATTAGCTCGACCATCAACAGACTGATGATTGGCTTTAGGCCATAATTTTCAACAACTTCCACTTGAAATAAAGCCAATCAGCATAGTATCATATACCCATCTTCAGTTTATGATCTTCGAACTCTTTGATACTGAGAACTTTAGTAAATGGATTGATCAAATTTTATTTCATCAATCTTCTGAAGGTTGAGATCACCTAGATCCATGATCTCTCGGATCAGATGGTAGCGGTGCAAAATATGCTTGGTGCGCTAATATGACTTTGGCTCCTTCACTTGAGCAATGGCACTAGCACTGTTGCAGTACAACAAAATAGGACCATCAAGAAAAGATGCCACTCCGAGCTCACTAATGAACTTTCATAACCACACAGCATTTTTTGTAGCATCGGATGCCACGATGTATTCCACCTCGCAAATAGAGTCGGCCATGGTGTGCTGCTTGAAACTTTTTCAGCAGATTGCTCCACCATTCAAGATATAGATGTAATCCGACATGCTTTTGCTATCGTTATGATTCGACTGAAAATTGAAGTCTATAAATCCTACAAGTTTTAAGTCAGTTTCTCCACAAACAAGCCACTGGTCCTTAGTATTTCTCAAATACTTAAGGATGATTTTTACAACTCTTCAGTGGTTCTCCCCTGAATCAGACTGGTATCTGCTCACTACTCCTAGTGAGTATGTCATGTCTGGTCTTGTACATATCATAGCGTATATTATGGAATCCACTATCGAAGCATTTGAAATTCTGCTCATACACTCTCTCTTGAGGAGTTGTCAGACAATCTCTCTTTGAGAGAGTAATTTCATGACCTATCGAAAGATAGCTCTTCTTAAAATTTTCATGCTAAATTATTTTAGCACGGTGTCGATGTATGTGGACTGGGACAATCCAAGCACCCTCTTAGATCTATCTCTATAGATCTTCATCCAAGGATGTAGGATGCTTCTCCTAAGTTCTTCATGGAGAACTAAAATGACCGCCAAACTTTTATTCCTTGTAATGCAGGAACGTAATTCTCGATTAAGAGAATGTCATTCACATACAGAATAAGAAATACTATCATAAAATTGTTAACCTATTTGTAAATGCAGGGTTCTTCTTCATTCTTAACGAAGCCATACGTTCTGATCACTTTATCAAAATGCATATTCCAACTCCTACTTGCTTGCTTCAATCCATAAATGGACTTCGAAGCTTGCATACCTTAGACTAGTCTATGGATGTGAAACCTTCAGATTATATCATATACATCTATTCTTCCAACTCACCATTAAAAAAAGCTATTTTCACATCAATTTGTCAGATTTCATAGTCTAAATGTGCAGCTATCGTAAACATGATCCGAATGGATTTCAATATTACCATAGAGGTGAATGTCTCATTATAGTCAATACCATAACATTGACGATACTCCTTGACAACCAGATGGGCTTTATAGGTCTCTATCTTGCCGTCTGTGCCTCTCTTTCTCTTGAAGATCCACTTACATCCTATAAATTTTATCCCTTCAGATGGATCAACTAATGTCCACACATCATTGACCTTTATGGACTCCATTTCGAATTTCATGGCTTCTAGCCACTTATCGAAGTCAGATCTCTGTATTGCATCCATGTAGGAGATCGAATCCTCATTGTTCTCATCGAGCTTAACAGAATCCCCATCCTAGATCAAGAACCGTAGTATCTATTCGATAGGCGTGATACTTTATCGGATCTCCTTAATGGTGCATCATTAACAAATTCTGGATTTGACTCAATCAAATCAGATTCTGTGGGTGCACTAGATTGTGTCAGTTCTTCTACTCGTCGAGCTTCATCAAGCTCAATTTTAGAAGCACTAATTCCTTCACTAAGAAATTTTTCTAAAATTATGCTTTATTGCTCACGAACACTTTCTGTTCATTAGCAAGGTAGAAGTATACCCCTTGATTTCTTCAGGATACCCTATGCAGATACACTTGTCAAACCTAAATTCTAGTTTGTCTGTTTTTAAATGTCTGACATAAGTCAGACACCCCAAACCCTAAGATGTGAAAGTACTGATTTATGTCCAGTCCATATCTCATATGGTATTTTATTCGCAGACTTACTTAGAACCCTATTAAGTACATAGCAAGTCGACTCGAGAGCATATTCTCAAAAAAAGATGGACAGATTTGAAAACTCCATCATGGACCAAACCATGTCCAACAAGGTTTGATTTCTCCTTTCTAAGATACCATTATATTATGGCATTCCAAGAGGAGTCCATTGTGAGAGAATCATATTTTCTTCTAGATGTGTCAGAGATTTATCAAAAAGATATTCACCTCCTCGATCAAATCGAGGAGTTTTAATGCTCTTTCTAGTTTGTTTCTCTACCTCACTATAGAATCATTTGAATATTTCAAATGATTCTGACTTGTTCTTCATTAAGTAGATATAACCATACCTAAATAGATCGTCTGTGAATATAATGAAGTATTGATGTCCTCCTTTCACACTTGTGCTCATCGTTCCACATACATCAGTATGTACGAGACCTAGAATTTCACTAGGTCATTCACCCTTTCTAGTAAAAGACAGTTTGGTCATCTTTCCAAGTAGACAAGATTTACAGGTTGGTAATTATTCACAATCATTGTCCTTAAGGATTTTCTCTCGGTTTAACATGTTCATCCTATTCTTGTTAATATGACCTAGCCTATAGTACCAAAGGTAGCCATCCGAGACATCACCTATCCTAGGATGTTTTCTCGATGTGTATGTTACACTAGGCCGCGATACTACATATATTCCATTGTTCAATTGTTCGTGCATTACAGTAACACCATTCAAAATGATATTACAAAAAAAATTTATTAAAATTTCATAATTTTTTTCGTCTAGAAGGCCTATAGAAATTATATTCAATAAAAATTAAGATAATAATGACAATCACTAAAAACGATGATATAAGAATTGAATACAAGTTTGATGGTTCCTAAAGCTAGAACTAGAATTGATCTTCCATCTCCAATATTCAAGAATCTCTCACCATTTTCAAATCTCCTACTGATCTAAGGTCCCTGCAATGAATTGTAAATGTTAATAGGACTACCAGTATCTAATATCCAGATCATTGTATCACAAATTGAGAAGTTACAAAGAGTTATCATATAATTACCTTGCTTAGCAATCGATTGCTTCTTCTTCTTCGGTCTGTTTGGGTTAAGAAAAGCAATGTATTGAGGATAATTCTTCTTCCAATGATCCTGCTTCCTATAACAGAAGCACTCTATCTAACTCTGATCGGACTTGAACTTAGACTTCATAGTCTGACTCCCAATACTTGGCACCTTATTTTCTTCTTCTTCTTCCCTTTCTTAAAGAGACGACACGCACCTGAAGAAGATGATCCTACTATATTCACCGTCTCCTTATGGAGCTAGTGATCTTTTCAAAAGTCTACAGCAACCCCAACAGATCGTGGTAGTTTACTACAAGCTTCGTCATTCGATAATGATTGAGAAATGATAAGTAAGACTTTGATAAAAAATTCAGAATCGCATCTTTCTCAAGCTGCTCATGTAAGAAAAGTCAAGCTTGCTGAGGTACTCAATCTATTCGATCATGTACAGCACATGATCGATCACCGATGCCTCCTCCCTCATCTTGGCATTAAAAACGGCATAACTGGTCTTGTGCCACTCAACGTCGTCGAGAGTGCCAAAGAATCATTCAACACTTTGAGCATTTTTTTGGCTGAATTCTTCGAATTTGCGACTGAACTCATCATTCATAACTCCTCACATAATACAATGTACCGTGGTGAGGTCATTAAACCACTTCAAGTAAGTATCTCGAACCACACCGCGAGCGTTGGGAGCGGACTCCTCAGGTGTCGAATCTATCAACACATACAAGATCCGCTCGTGCTCCAAGACTATCTTCAATTTTGATACCAACTATTGAAATTGGATCCTTTCAATTTATCACTATCTAACAGCGATTGGA
>KE505468.1:45799-61554 GCA_000441515.1 Elaeis oleifera
TGCAGAAAATTCATATCATAAGAAACCAAAGCTTTGATATCATTGTTAGGAAATAGACAGTTCAAAGTATATATTTTAAAATTTTATAGTAAAATAATAGATTGAACTATTTAATCTCCTACACATGCTTTAGATCAGATCTAAACTACCATTCTAAGGATCTATGACATGAAAATAATACACAAAAATAATCGGATTCAATACAAAAGACTGCATCGATCATATCGATGCCCTGAATCAAATCTAATGATTAGATCTGATCCAATGAGTTCAGAACCCATTACCTGATCGTGGAGTTAAAAAAATACCTCAAGATTTGATCCATATTGAGCCCACAGCAAGGTCCAAGATGACAAACGGAGTCCAATAAGTTCAAGAATAGTCCAAATGGAGTCCAGATAGAGAAAATAAGCGTAAAAGAAGTTTGGATCGGACGGCATAATACATGAGGCGGTGACAGTCGGTGGCGGGCTGACAGTGGCCGACGACAGCACAGTCGGCCCCGACGAAGATGCGCACGCACGCAGCGTGCGTGGCCTAGTGCACGAGTAGGCCCAGCACATGCAGGTGCTCAGGCACAGCATCCCTGCACGATCCACCGTGGACCGCAGGGCACTGGCAGTCCATGGGGGCCGTGTGGACCGAACACACGGTCCACGCACAGTTCAGCTGATTTTTACGTGATTCGACGATCCAGATCCCAACCGATCACGATCGGACGGCTGAGGATGAATTCAAGCTTGATCAGAAGATTGGTGGCCCTAATGTGCGCAATCGAACAGCTCTGGTGCGAGTCGATCATGATCGGACGGTCACGGATGATTCTGAGCTTGATTGGGACTCTATTTCCTAATATAACAGTATTTAAAATTTTGGAGTATATATAACTCCGATTGACGAGCCGTCAGTTGCGTTGGAGAGTTGATAACATCTTGGAGGTATAAAAAAGCTTCAAAAGAGATTTCAGAGAGCTTTTATGAGAGTTTTAGACCTTCTTGTTGAAAGACTCTTGTACAAAGGTTGAGTGGTGAGTTTCTCTTGTATTGATTTTATTTTATTCTCTCATAGTGAAGCTTGCACGCCCCATGGAGGTAGGCTTCAGGTTGATCCACGTATTTGTATTATATTTTTATTTATTTTTCTTTCTTCCTCCTACACCTTATGATACTGGATCCTGCACAACAATTGGTATCAGAGCACAGTGGTGCTAAAGCATAGGTTGCAATGATGGTGGTCAAGATAGAAGATGGAGCAGATAAGCACAATTAAAGTGGACATCAACAGATTTGATAGAAAGAGTAATTTTCTTATGGCAGGCAAGCATGAAGGACGTGCTCATCCAATAAAGATTGATCGATACTCTCTTATGCAAGAAGAAGCCGATCACCATGGAGGTGCAGGATTGGAGGCGGCTCCAAATACAGGTGGTGAGTACGATCTACTTATACCTAACAGATGAGGTGGTGATCCATATGCTTGGTGAGACTTTCCTAATGATGCTGTGGTCGAAGCTTGAGGAGTTGTACATGGTGAAATCTCTCACCAACATCTTTTCCTCTGAAGATAGTTCTACTAGCTGCGGATGACTGAGGGACAGAGCATACAGAAACATCTCAGCCACTTTCAGAAGCTCCTCACTGACCTCCTCAGCATTGGTGAGAAAGTTGAGGAGAAGATCAGGGTGCTGGTCTTGCTAGTGTCACTTCTCCCTTCATATGAGTTCTTGGTAACTACTCTTCTAGTGGAGAAGAGTACCATCAAGATGGATGAGATCACCATGGTGATTCTCCAGAACGAGGTTCTCAGGAGGGAGAACCCAACTTCGAGCTCCAGCGGCAGCTCAGCTTTGGTGATTTCTGGAGGAGTAGGAGGCAGCAGATGGAGTGATAGGAGATTGCGGCGAGGGCGGTCCAAGCCCAGGATGAGAGACTTGAGCAAGACCAGATGTTATCGGTGTGATGAGTTGGGGTATCTAGTCGGAGATTGTCCTCAACTCAGAGATCGGACGAGAGCTACTATAGCGACGGTCAATAGCGAGTCAGAGGATGATGTCCTAGAGATATCTGATGAGGAATCTACTTCTTTCCAACAGTGAATTTTAGATTTTGCATGCACCTATTATGTATGTTACAGAGAGAAGCAATTTGACTTTCTGAAGAGCAATGAGGGCACTGTTTATCTACTGAATGGATTGAGCTGTGCAATCAGAGGTATCAGAACAGTCAGCTGGAGGACAAATGATGGTGTAGTGAGAAAATTGGAGGGTCCGATACATATCCAATTTCAGACAGAATCTTATCTCACTGAGCAAACTGGATTCGAGAGGCTACAGAACGGTAGCTGATTGAGAAATCTTGAAGGTATTGCACGGCGATAGGATTATTCTAGAGGAAAAAAAAGAATGAGAGGATATTACTATTTGATAGGGAGCTCAATGCGAGGTGAAGCTTCAGGAGCCAGGAGGAGCCCAGAGCGAGGTGGAGCTCCAGGTAGAGGTGGATCGAGCACTAGACGGGAGACTTGAGAGACAAGAGGCAACATCACAGGATGAGATTTCTATTACCGCAGGATGATATCCTGAGTAGATTTTTGGTCAGAGTGGATAC
Organism: Elaeis oleifera; assembly: GCA_000441515.1. Classification (NCBI taxonomy): domain Eukaryota; kingdom Viridiplantae; phylum Streptophyta; class Magnoliopsida; order Arecales; family Arecaceae; genus Elaeis; species Elaeis oleifera. The sequence goes on from KE505468.1 coordinate 48,406, forward strand.
AACCCATGATGGAGATGAGATCGAGCGGCTTGGCTCGACTCCCATATTGCCAATCTATGAGACAATGGGCATACCCAGGATGTAGGGGTGAGACGGATCATAGGCTCTCAGAGATAGATGGAGGCTGAATATCGAGTCGAGGTAAAAATTGTTAGAAATATGCTTTGAGATTCGATCCATATTGAGCCTACAGCAAAGTTTAGGACGATGAACAGAGTCCAACAAACTCAAAAATAGTCTAAACAGAATTCAGACAGAGAAATACACATAAAAAAACTTGGAGCGGACAGCATGGTGCACGAGGTGGCGACGGCCGACGAGCGATCGGGGCAACACAATCGGGCCGGTAGAGACGTGCACGCGTGCAGGCACGTGCGGCCCAGTGCGCGGGTAGACCTAGCGTGGGCGCGCGCGGGCCTGTCCAGTGCGTGCAGGCGCCCAGGCCCAGCATCCCTGCGCAGTCCATTGTGAACTGTAGGGTGCTGGTGGTCCATGGGAGCCGCATGGATGGAACACACGATCCACATGTAGTTCAGGTGATTTTTTGCACGATCCGACAGTCTAGATCATAGTCGATCGTGATCGAACAACTAAGGATGAATCTGAGCTTGATCAGGTGATCGATGGCCCTGATGCACATGATCGGATGGCTCTGGTGTGAGTCGGTCATGATCGTATGGTCATTGATGATTCTAAGCTTGATTGGGACTCTGTTCCTAGTGTAATAGTATTTGAAATTTTAGAGTATATATAACTCCGATTGATGAGCTGTCAGTTGCGTTGGAGAGTTGGTGACATTCTGGAGGTATAAAAGGCTTCAAGAGAAGTTTCAGAGAGCTTTTGTGAAGATTTTAAGATTTTTTGTTAAGAAACTCTTGTACAAGGATTAAGTGGTGAGTTCTTCTTATACGCCCCATGGAGGTAGGCTTGAGGTCGACCATGTATTTGCATTATATTTTTTATTTTATTTTTCTTTCTTCCTGCTGCATCTTGTGGTACCGAATCCTATGCAACACATGGGTCGATGATCTCTACTGCTGATGGACATAGTAGGAGGTCCTTCTTGATATCGAGCAGCCACACAGCATGTTCAGCCTTTACAAATAATCCACTCGAAGCTCTGAATGAATCATCCTTCCCGGGAGTGCTAGCTCACGATGAAGGCTCTAGGTGGCTGATGGAGACTCCTTTCTTCAGATCAAATAGACACCTCTAGATCAGAAGAAAGAACTTTTCAAGGAGGAGATGATATGGAAGAAGAAGAACAAAAATTCTTTTCGTGTTTCTCTCACAAAGCTGGAACTAGGAAACCTAGAATCCCACCCTAGATCTCATGCCCAAAGAGGAACTTTCTTCCTCCTTTTCTCACGCACGGATGTCCACCCCTTCTCTTAGATTTCTCATGCCTTTTCTGAGGTTCTCTCATGCTAAAGATGTGTTCTAATGGGGCACACAAAACACCCTTCTTAAGGTGGCGTCCAAACAAGATAAGGATAGAGTTTCAACACTTTGGTTCAGGTTCAAATAGGGTTTGATCTTATCATGAATTCAAATTAGATTTGAGCTCTATTTTAAACCAAACTTAATCCACATCTAAGAGACTCAAAAAGGGGTAACAAACCTTAGATTGGTGCAAAAAAACTCATGCAAAAACTCATTTGCACGTGAGAAAGAAGGCTGGTTGGCGGCAAGGAAGAGTTTCACAAAATTTGGACTCTTGGTTTAAGCTTGATTTCAAACCAATTTGAAGTCAAACTTGAACTAACCAAATCCTAATCTAAAGAGGATCAAAAGAAGGCATCACATACCTTCTGGGTGCAAAAAAGTCTACATGTAAACCACTTTCATGCATGGAGAAAAGCAGGGTGCAGTGGAAGGTGGTGCATGAGGAGTTCTTGTTTCATTCAAATTCGAGTTTGAATTCATTTCTAATTAGGTTCTTGATACAACCAAATTTGATTAGACCCAATTAGAACACCTAATCTAATTAGGTAGCAAATATTCTCGATTAAATCCTAATCAAAATAGAAATTAATCAAGCTCGAATCAAAAATTGAATATCCTTAGCGATTACGTCATCTCATAACCTAATTGGATCAAACCAAATTGAATCCAATTCAATTAGATTTAATCTAAATTTTAATACTCAATCAAATTGAATTAATTAAAAATTTAATCGCTAATCAATTCTTCTATAATTCATCAATAATTAGTGAATTAATTATTATAATTTTATACGAGATTAATCATCAATCGAATTGACAATTAAACCTTAGAACGATTCTCAATCGTTGATCAGCACATGATCAATCGAAAATTTTTGAGTGTGACCCTATAGATTCGAATCTAAGTTAGTAATATAGAATAATTTTTTATTCAATTAAAGTGACCATCTAGCAATGGTACCCAATGTTCAGATAGGTCAAAAGATTACATAGTATCATTCATGAACCTATTGGCATATGGTTACCATATAATTCATTCCTTTGACCCTAACGCTCAAGGTGACCTGAAGTTTAACTGTCAATCCTGAAGTAGTCAACCACATTGTGTTTCAACCTTTCAAATCCATCACATGAATTATCCTGATCAAGATTTTACTGAATTGAATACACTGATACATTAACTCCTACTTATTCAAAGGGCCAATTCCATCCTGACTCACACCAACTTCGTAAGTACTTGACTGTACTTAAAATCTTCCATCACTGAATTAAAATTCAGATAGTCCAGCACCAAGGCACAATGAGTTGCTTGCAAGTCACCGCGGTGATCTTAAGTTGGAGAGATACTTTTATCCATATCCTTCGTGAGCTACTCTTGACAGCAGAGTACTCAGCAGTTGATCACGTTCAATGAGATGTATTCCTACATCTCACTTGTATGCTATAGTAGTGTCTCCACACCATTCGATTATAAAGACAACCAACGCGTATGATACACAACGACCTACACTCGATAAACCCCATCATCCTAGTAATAGCATATCATTTGGTCATAAACTAAATTTAAAGAATAAATGATATATCCTCCTATATCGATTAGGACAGTCCTAAGGACTTCATCACAATAATTGAAGTTCATTAAGAAGATGTATACTACTTTATGATGAAAAAGTCAAATAATAATTTTATTAATTTTATCAATTCATATATATTTACGAAATTAGCTCAACCATCAACAGGCTGATGATTGGCTTTGAGACATAATTTTTAACATTAATAACTTCAAGACTATTTTTAAAGTTGCTCTATTTAGTTTAGAATTTGTGTTTTATATTTTTATTTTTGAGTTCAGGTAAGTGTCAAATATCCTAGTCATATAATGCTCTATTTAAAGAAACCTTTGGCGTTCCTTTGGTGTGTAAGAGGGGTGAGAAGAAATAGAGAGGAGAGATTATTTTTATATATGGAGACTTTTCATAAGACATCTTTGTGAGATTTTGATTTTAATTTTTTTAAAAAAAATTATTTTTCTCTTCCACATTTTTCTTCCATAATTATTCTTTTTCATGATTCTCTGCAAATATTTTTTCGTATTTGACATTTGTTTTAGATCTCAAGCCAACATGATCAATCTATTCTAGATAGCATACCATTCTATATGGTATCATAGCTATAGATTTTGAGATTGATGGCTCATGTATTTGTGGCTCTACATGATATCAAAGCTTTAGATTCTGAAGATTGGTGGTCTGTATATTTATAGCTCTATATGATATTAGAACCATAGGCTTGTAGAGTGGTCAAGCAGTTTAAAGCATCAATAAGATTTATTCAGAGCATAATTTTTCGAGTAGTGAGTTGGTTATTGGTGATTCTTGTATTTGTAACTCGACATGATTGAAGAGCTTTCAGTAATTTGCTGTATGATATTGTAAGCTTATGGACTCTTTTTTTTAAATGATTCAAGAGATGAATCATCATGACTGATGCTATTACCTTCTCTATCAATGGATTCAGATATCAGATGTCTAACCTCACCAATATCAATATGGCTTCTTGTACTACTACCATCTCTCTTTATAAGTTAAACAACACCTGCTATTAATAGTGGAAGGGTCTTGTGGTCTTATTTGAAAGTCCAAGATTTATGGGATATTTTGGATAAGTCAGAGATAATGCCAATAAATGAGATTGTGAGAAGAAAGGAGAATTTGACATCTAGGAAGGTGATGTAGATTATTCAAATTTCAGTTGATAAATAAAATTATCTTCATGTTTAAGATATAAAACCAAAGAATGCATTGGATATTCTTGCAGTTGTCTATTCAAATATATGCAAGATGAGACATCCTAAATGAAACTAAAGAGTATATTCTAGTTTTAGATTTTTCCAAAGATCTAGAAGAAGCACAAAATCGATTTAAAGAGAAAGATTTGAAGCAAGGGGAGCTTGATTTGTTAAAGACTGGATTAACTTCTAAAGACTCAGAGCATAACAAGATTGATTAGCTTGAGAATCAATCAGGCCCAGAAGAAAATTTGAAGTAGAAGAAGCTTGATCAGATGAATACCATATCAAGTTTGGAAGAGATCATATTTGAAGGATCAGATAATCTCAGAATTGCTCAAGAAGAGTCAAAGGATGCTACAATTGATTTGGTAATAGAGCTCTATATTAAGGAATCAAATCATATAAAAGAGTTTTATATAGAAGCTAACCATGATGTGGATATTTTTTATGAAGATTTAGTCAGTCACAAGGATGAAGAGTTGACTAATTCTGAAGTAATTTCAAAAATCAAGCAACTTGAAGATATATTTGATGGAATAATTCTTGCTATGTCTTAGTGTTCAATAAGGTTTTTGGTACATCAATTGATTTTGAAGCTATCCCAAAGTTCAAGCAGTTAAGAGGCTTAGTACATGAGGATTTGATTCCATATTCAGAATAAAGAATTATATGCAGATATAAAATGGGGTATGTGAATATGGTGAAAGTTTTGCTTTTAATTTACTTATGCATAGATAATGACCAATACTCATGGTTATTACAACTGACAATTTAATGTTTGTTGGGATAAGTTAGATACTTGAAAGAATCTCGATATCATGATCATGGAGTCAGTGCCAATAAAAAGTATTGCAGGATATTATCGATTTCGACATAAGCATTGAATAGGATGAGCCAGCAAAAAAATTATTGTTTAATAAAATAAAAGAGTTTCACTATTCAATTATTGGTTCGATAAGTTGTTATATATTACTATTACTATGGTTACAATGGTAATAGCTATTTTGGAGTTTCACAACATCAACAAATTTGGATTATTGATATAGACTTTGCAATAAAGGAGAATGTTGAAATTCATTGCCAAGTCTTCATCTAATTATGATTCTATTTTAGTTAGTTATTAGTTTTAATAATTTTAGGACTTTATTTCTAAAGTTAGTTTATTTAGTTTCGAGTTTGTGTTTTAGTGCATCTTTAATTTTAAGTTTAGCTAGGAGTCAAACATCCAACTCATGTGATGTTCTATTTAAAGAAATCTTTGGCGCCTTCTTTGGTATGTGAGAGCTGTGGGAAAAAAGAGAGAAGAGAGATTATTTTGCATATGGAAACTCTTTTATAAGACATCTTTGAAAGATTTTGGTCTATATTTCTTTAAATAATTTATTTTCTCTCTCTCAAATTTCTTCTTCCATAATTATATTTTTTCTCGTGATTCTTTGCAAATATATTGAATCTTAGGCTAGCATGATCAATCTACTCCTGGTATGTAGTATGTTGTTGTACAGATAACATCTAGCAACTAGAAAGAGGTTAAGAAGCAAAAGAAGGGAATGTATGTTTTGGGTGGATGAAAGCTATATGGTAGATTATAGGCCAATAATCTGGTTGAAAATAAGTAAGAAATGGTTGATGGCTATTTGGTGAGGAAACAGAAGATAGATAACCATCCCATTGGTAAATAGTGATGGTGTCTTATAGTCATCTTGAAGTGTTAGATGAAATGTAAGACAGCATGACAATAACATCATGGTGCCAAAAAATATGAACATGTGCCAAACTTGTAATAGAGAAGCATTACTAAACAAGGAGAGGCAAAATAAGTAGTAAACTATTGTTAGCCCCAACAGTCCATTATCTGTAGGAATGAAATAAGCAGAATCTCTTGTAAAAAAATATTAGTGCTGCTCGAAGATGATTCCATATGCAACTACATCTAGAAGATAAAACATTATAAATTCACATCAACATTAGTTCCATTTATAATAACTAGTCAGAGCCCTATTAGCCAAAAATTAATTACTTGATTAGCCACTTTATAAATACGCACTATCTGAAAAGAAGAAGATAAATTCCATTCCCATAAATCTTACAAGAATATACTTATATGATTTAGGGAAGTAAGCTAAGATACAACAGTAGCCAAATCACCTTCTAAGAGAATGTTAGAAATGTTTAACTCATATATGGCAGCCTGCACACCTAACCAAGCAGCACTCTTAAGACAATAGCGTAGTTCCTAAATCATTGCGTGCATTAGATGCTGAGTAGAAGTCATTTCTTAGCAAAGTATCAATGCAATGTTTTGTCTATTGTGCCATTGTGTTAAAGGAGAAAGGCAGAACAAGAAGGTATGTGCAACAATCGATTGGGTTAGACTGGATATGGATTAGATTGGATGCAAGCTCCAACTTGATTTATTCATTAAATAAGTCAAAATTGTAGATCTAAACCCAACCATTTTATTAGATAGGTAATCAAAGCTATATTGGACCAAGTTAAACAAATTAAACGGTTAAGCATGGCCATCTCGAAGATGGTAGAATGAAAAGAAGCTAGTTAAAATGAAGCCATAGCTATATGATTGGATGGATTTAAAGAAAAAATGACTTCGAGAGTAGAACATCCATTACTATGCGATATTTGGAGGCTTTCTAAAATGCATGCTCATTATGTGTTTGGAGAAGCCAACGAAGCCATGGATGAAGTTGCATCTTTCTAATTCTTCTTGTATTCCTATAGAATTTATATTTTTTTGTATGTTTTGTGATTTCTTTGGATGGATGGTACTAGCTAGGTGTGAACATTCAGATTTATCAGAAAATAAGTAAATAAATAAAAATATATTTTATATAATAAAGTTTAAAGGTACTAGCAATCAAGTGATTCAAGTTTCATATTTGACAATTTGATCAATAACGTAGCAAGATCGATCAAAATCAGAAAAATAGACAAACAGAGCTCAGGTTGTTTGCCTATTAGCATCACATGACCGCACGTAACCCACTAAATAGTCATACATGGCAAAAAGTTATTAAGCACTGCTGACATGGCATCTTAGTATCTTAATCAATGATTATGGTTGGAATATAGCTAGATTTCCAACCACATCTCTCTTTTTCTCATCTTTTTGTCGTCCTCATTTAGGGTTTCAAAGAGAAAAAAAGAGAGATGGAGATGGAAAGGGGACGGTAGAAGAGAAGCCATTCATTCTAGCTATTAGAGAGAAATTTTTTTGTTTTTCATCATTTTGGTCTCTTCAAAGTTATGAATACAGTCATCTAGCTGCAGTTTGGCTTATTCATCAACAAAATATTCTACCTCCATTCTGACATTCCACTCCATCCTAGAAGAGCAATGTTGGTCGAAATAAATGCAACTATGACGTGTTTGTTCGACAATGGACATCGTGGACCAATAATAACCTTGGTAGGAGGTTTGTAGGCTGCCATAGCTATAATGTAAGTATGATTTAATATAATCAAAGGTAATATTTCTCAAATATTGATTTTTTTTAGTTATTAAATGGGTTGATTGTATAGGATGAAGAGTCATATTGTGGATATTTTGATTGGATAGATCTTTCTATTTATGCTCGATCAATGGTGGTGATCCCTGAATTACATGATGAAATTCAGAATTCAAGAAGAGAAGATATAAATTTGCAAACTTCTGCTTGTCAAACAAAGTTTACTGCAGCTAAGAAAGAAGTAAATATACTTTGTGAAGTGGAGTCAGAGTTAATTCAAAAGTTGCAGAAATCAAAGGCTCGGCATGGGAGTTTTAGAAAATGGCTTTATTTGCATTGTTTCTATCATAGGTTGTGATTTTTTGGATGATAAATGTATCATCTAATAATAATGTTGTTATGTTGGTGTCATCTACAAAGTAAATATATGTAAGGATGATTGTCATTTAGGTGGAGTATGTTCAGAATATTGAGATGTTCAGAATATTGAGTTGCTTAAAAATATTTATTATAATTTCATACTCTCTAAATTAAACTTTTCTATTGTTAATGGGTTGTTTAATATAATCTGTAAACCTTTCTTTGGAAAACTATTCATTTATTTCATGTGAGTTGTGATTATTTGCTATCATGTTCAATTGATAAGATAAAATCCAAGTAATGGAATAAGGTGGGACCTAGTAAAGTTACTTGTTACAGAAATGCAGTAAGTCCAATCATTTGGTAGCAAGAGTCTTTATTCCAACACATCATACTGGATAATATAGCACCTGCACATACATCCCTATTTTGCATTAAACAACCAGCTTCTTGCCAAGTAATGAGTATATAACAAATAGCAATAAGATGGGAATTCATAAAGACTGGTTCAATTTCATTGAATCTGCACATTGTATCCAAGTATATAGTGCTACGAATAGCATAGGAACAATTTCAATTTGCATTGTCCAACTATAACATTCACAAAATCAAAACAACAATAATTTTATTTGACTAACTTTAACATTGCAAACAGTCAAAACACTTTCATTTTGCATTGGACAACTATAACATTCACAGAGTCAAAACAATAATAATGTTAGCTGGCCAACTCTGACATTCACTTAGTTAAAATATGAATTGTTTATATACAATCAATTCTAACAATTTCATGTTCAGTATACATACAACTTTAACAAATAACAACTATAATCCAAAACTTCAACACTTCAACAATCCTCTTTTGCTCATGTAGCCTTGTAGTCTGTCCTTTGTTATGTTGTCCCTTGTAGTGTAGTCTCTTGAGATGCAATCTTTATTAGGATCCTACAAAATCATATATAACATGTTAGGCTATTGATGAATTATCATAGCACCATATTGACCGTAACTTTTGTACGTCTCACCTATATCATGACACCAGGCATAGAACTCATATTCACCTTACACCTCTCAGTCATAAAAAGATTTCATTTTGATCCAAGACATATATCCCATAGCCAATAGGAACTGTTGAGCCATATATCACCCAATTGAACGATCTTTGTTAGTATGTTTTTAGAATAATTTCAGAACAAACTTAATCAATCAATTATCTTTCTTTTCTGCTTTCTATTTTGCTATTGATTTATCATTGATTTCTGCTTTGTACTGCTACTCTACCTTTGAGATTCAGCTGAGATAACTGATGCAGAAAATCATTTAGATAGTATATAGTATATATATAAATTAAAATGGGTAGACATATACTTGCACTATCTCCTGGGAGTTGTGGACTTGTGTACTACCTCTTCTAATACTTGCACCTGATCTCTTCTTCACTTGGGTGTTGAAAGGAGTGGTCCCTGGACCTTTGCATGCTCTTTTATTATGGCCAACCATATGACACTTGGAGCAAGTTACTATTCTCCCCTTCTTAGATAACCTATATGGATTCTTAGGCTCATCCAAGTCTCTTCTCCTCTGCTTTTTGGGTCTACCAGGGGGTCTTCTAAGTGGTGGTGGTTTTGATAGTTCATACCCAGACTTTGTCCATAATTTTGATCCATTGATTGGCTCTATAGCATAGTCATATATCTTTCTATAAGTTTTAGTTCTAAACCAATGTGCCACATAATCTTCCACAACTTACCTATTAAACCATATCATTATCACTGCATGAGGATATGGGATTCCATTAAGCTACCATACCCTACAACTACATATTCTTTTGGTTGGATCTACAATCTAACTATCAACCCCATGCCTCACTTCATAATCACTATTTTCATTGTAGTTTAAGATATAATATCTACTATCCACCTTAGGTTTCTCTACTTTTGCTTGGATGTTAGGACATATGGGTCCACAGAAATTCTTCAACTCTCCCTTTTTGTCTTAACCTGATCATCATAGGATCCTGATCTCTTCCAGCATTGTGATAATGGGTTTGTCTCTACTTTTCACAATGTATGAGTTAAAACATACTGCCATGTTATTTTGTACCACATTGCTACATACTCTCTCTGTGAAGAAAGCTCTAGCTCATGTTTGAGCAGGAGCATCCTTATTATTTATGACATCTTTGTAAGCCTCCTTACTTAGACTTTTCAAATATTCTAATGCAGCCTCATGCTCTTGTATTGTGTAGGCGAGGCTACCTCCCATAGTGCATTTTTGAGAACCTTTCCTTTGTGCATTTTTTGAAAATTACTTTGTATGTGTCTCATACAAAATCTGTGCTCAACCCCTCCCAAAATTTGTTGAAAATATGGTACCAGACCCTGCATTGTAAGATAAAAAATATATAAAACAAGTTTATGTAATTATAATAAAAATATAAAAATAATTGAAAGAAAATAAAAATTATTTTCTTAACATCACCTTCTATTGGTCTCACATAAAAATTTAACTTTTGTCTTGTATAAAGCCAATATCCATTTGGAACAAATTTAAAACTACTCCCATAACTCCCTTATTTCTACTTCCACTACTATCCAAGCTATAGAAATATTCCTTTATTGGCATCTTTCTCAATTGCTGCTAGTAGATGTCCTTGGCAAATTGACTTAAGAAATAGCCATTTAAACAAATAATGAGCCTACAACTAGCAAGAAATCTTTTTTGTATGCATCAAAATATATATAAAATCTTTGAAAAACAGGCTTCACCTCAACTTGTGGCCTCTACACATTAACCTTTTCAATTCTTGAGTATAGTCATACAGTCTTGCATACTATGCTTTATAAGATCCTTGAATTTTCGTAAGTGCCCTCTTTTTATCCTATAACATGAATATATTAAACATTAATAATCAAATTCCTGTGCATATCATCCTGTAACTCTTTGGCTTTAAAATCAGCATTTCTCCTTAACTTATCTAAGTAGTGCCTAGCAAGCCATGAGAACTTTATATAATAGTTTTCATAGCTTCTACTACATGTGTGTTCAGGGTAATAATACTTAATTTGGAATGATTTTCTGTACTCATCTATAAAGTAGATATCCTCCACGGGCATCCATCAACACATACAGTAGCAATATAAGAAATGACATTCCTTTTGAATCTAATATTATATCCATTCAATATCCCATATTTCTTACGGCATCTTTAAACTCCTTATGATTATCAAATTTTATTCCATTTAAAAAATTTGAATCTTTAAATTTATTCTAATATTAAACTCTTCAAATTTTCCATCGCTTCTCCTAACACCATCACCATCAGAATTAGCATAATCAGATTGAGATATTTTTTCTTCTGCCATATCCTTCAAGAACTGATTGGATGGATCTAAGTCTTTGTATATATGCATCTTTGTCTCAAAATCACTTTTAAAGTCAGTACTATTACCACCTTCCATTATATTCACATCCATAAAATTACTATCACAGTCAGCATTACTATTATCATCACTATTAGAATTGTTATCAATACCATTATCAGCACTACTACGAGCATTACTATTACCATCACTATTTACATTTTGAGCATCATTCTCACTAGAACCCACATTCTCACCTTTCCAAATTTACTTGTAAATTCAGTAACATTAAGGATTTCAGGTATATCTGAGTGATGTTCAACATAGATATGCACTATGCCGCCATAGTTCATTTGACTAAATGTCTCAAAAATTTGTTGGTCATCATATAAAAGTTTAAGGCTATTCTTGAAATCCCTTCCTTGTACCCAAATGCACTTTTTCATGTTACTATAACCCAACTCATGTAACTTATTAATAATACTAATATATGATACTTTGTCTACATCAATATCCTCTACCTCTATCACTGATCTACCAACATAATCGAATATAGGATGGTTGACAAATGAGCCACTAATCGCTGTCGTAGGCGGTCAAGAATAAAACTAACTCAAACTATATAGATAGGATAAGTTGAGATCATTTCCATAGAGATTTAAGGTGATTATCTTTTTTTTTATATGAAGAAGAAATAAAAGAGAATTGATTGTAGAAAGATTAAAGAAAGAATAAAATAGCAGAAACTCAATTACAAATATAAATTAATTTATGAAAGAAAATAATTCAAAAAATAACTCAAAAATTTCAAATCCATCATACAAATTAGATTTATTTTCTTCTTTTTTTATATTACAATATTAATTCTTGTGATTAAAGTATTAGTATAGCTTATCTCTAAGGGGTACGGACTGTATCAGTAGATCATGGCTCGTCCTATCAGAGTATAAACTATCTAAATTTAATTATAAGATATAAATTTAATCTAACATATCACGATCTATCTCTCTTAAGTACGTACCGTATCTAGAGATCACGATACGTCAGTAGAGGATATAAGCCGTGTAGGCTGGATCAGTACCTCAAAAAAATAAAAGATATGAAATAAAATATAATTTATTATATAAAAATTAATACAAAAAAATAAAATCTATTTACAGACTTCATTGTATTCCTGAATTGAAGGGATTTAGCCACGCATCAAGATCTCTAGCTCCATATTCTCTCAATATTTGATTCCTAAAGCTCTTTAATTTTTTCTCTATTTTTTCTTATTTTTCTTTGATTTTTCCTTCTCTTCACACTTATTCCCGGACCTCCTATTTTAGGTGATTTTTTCACTTTTTTTTGGTAGCAAAAGGAGTCCTAAACCTTAAAATTTGTATTATAACTGTAGGAATTAATTCTGGTCGTTGGATTGCATTTGGACCGCTCAGATCAGCCCAAAAATCGTAGATCAAGTCCTTCTCAGGGTCGGATGCATTCTCAGTCGTCCGATCGCACTCCAAATTCATTTTCGATCATTGGATCGTGCAAAGAAGCTTCCTCCCATCGTGGATCGCATCGTGGATCGCGAAGCTGTTCTGTGGACCATGCTCCTGAATCTTTAGACCGAGCGACTGATCCACCATGCACCGAAGGTAATAAAATTTATTTTTTAAGATATTTTCACTATTTTTACTTCGATTTTTATCTAAAAAAATAAAAAAATATATATACATTAAA
>KE505468.1:70570-91450 GCA_000441515.1 Elaeis oleifera
TATCTTCAATAAATATAAAATATACCACTTATCAGCCACTACGATGAATAACAACTGTAACAACTATATCCATGCTGCAAAGGATTAAAAATTTCATGTAAATATAAGACGCTAATTTATTTCTAAGCAAAATATAATACATAACCTAAACCGTTAGATAATAACTTAGAGAAGATATTAGGGGTCCACTGAAATATTGTATAATAAGGCTTTAGCAGGCAAAAGCAAACATCAAGGGTCCTATAGCAGATCGAAAGCGGACATAAGAGTTCTATATCAGTCTGGAAGCGGATATTAGGGATCTTATGGCTTGCGGAAGCGGACATTATGCATCCCAAAGTGGAGACAATGGGACCTAAATCATGACTTAGAGAAAAATAAAGATAAACATATCATACGAAAATCCTCTAGAACAAATAAATACAAATTCCCAAATGTAAAGATTCATGCAAAAATTCTGATACCCCATAACCGTAAATTTTTTTTTTTAAATCCGTACCTCTCAAGCTATCGTGGAACCTTCGAGTTAGGTATCCTGATAGTCTTTTCTTACGGTGATAGTGGCATTCCAAGGGGGACCAGGAAGATGGCTAATTTACTCGACCAAGTTACTGGATGAAGATGTGGTCGGCGCTGGAGAAGAATATTTGAGAAAAATTAGTTTAGAATTTGTGATGGAAGGGAGAATGGGAGCGAAGGAAGAAATCAAAGAAGATTTTTCTTTCAACCAACCGAAGTTCCCAAATTTAAGTTCCCACATATCACTATTTAGTGGGTCACATACAGTCATGTGATGGTAATAGGCAAACGACGATAAGTTCCACCTATTTATTTTTTTGATTTTGATTGATTTTATCACATTATTAATCAAATTATTAAACATAAAATTGGAACCACTCAATTATTAGTATCCTACATTTTATTGTACAAAATATTTTTTTCATAATAAATCTGGATGCAATTAGTTAAACTGATCTTTATCATTCGTTGTCCGATCGTGCATCTTAAGCTGTCCATTTTCAAACGAACGGCCGGGATCACATATGCATGGGGAAAGTCAACTGTACCGTAGCATTTCCTAAGATCGCACGCTAGGGGGGATTAGGGATTCGACGATTCGTTTCGACCCTCCTCTCCCATAATTCCTCATTCCTCGTCGCCTCCTCGGCGCGCCTCTCCGATATCTCCGTCGTCGGCGCCAACGGAAGACGGCCAGCAGCGAGCCGCCTGCTACCATCCATTCCAGGTAAGCATCCTCTTTCTCTTCCTCCCTTTATCCTCCTTCCTCTCTCTCCCTCTCCCACTCTCCGTCGCCGAATCCCAATAGCTGGACTGCGGGAGCCCTTACCATCCCCTCCTGCTTTCTCTCTCTCCTTTCTCTCTCGCCACCTTGCTTGCGGAGATTGGCCGCAGGCCGGAGGGTAGCGGCAACCTGACCCTCTCTCGCTCGCTCGCTCTCAATTATATCGGCTACTGTGGGCGATCGATTTTCTATTATTCTACCATGAATGTTCTGGGTGCGTATTTGGGTGTTATTCCACTTGCAATTAGATTGGCTACTGGAGCTATAGATTTTTCTATCCTGCTACCATTTGATCCGGGTGAGATTGGGTGTTATTCTTTCTACAGTAATTTTTCTCAGTACAAGGTAGGTCATTCTATGATATTAGGGGCCTGTCGAGTTGCTTGTATAACTTTATTTTAGATGCAAATGATGAATTACTAGTGATCTAATCTTGTCCAGAGAATTCAACTGTTGTATCGAATTTATGTTCTTGTCCAAGTTCTTGGAGATCTATGCTTGTACAAGGATTCAATTGATAAGCCATATAAGCTCGCTACTAATGGTAAAATGGTGCAACATTGCAGGGATCTGCTAGGTGTGAAGCGCATGGTCCCAGTAATTAAAATACAGCAGGTGCGTGGCATCAGGCATTATAAATTCCAGAGCTACTCAAGAACAAATAGAAGTCTGTATTTTTTTTTTTTTAAAGAGAATGTTCTATAGTTATTACAGTGTTTGTTCAACAGAAATGAGACAATTGGAGTAGATGATTGGGATCTTGTGCTGTTTATTTCGAATATTGTTATCGTTGTTTGTGAACTTGAATAAAATATGATGATACTAGTAAAAGTCATTATTTAAAAGATTAGAAAGTCCGAAAGTTGCTGGGAAAATGCTAATAAATTTTGATTTTTTAACATAAATTTATAGCTCTAACTTATTTATGTTATATATAATTAATTAGTATATTTATGACTTCTTAATGTTGTGTTAGTTTGACCTGGGTTGGCCTGAATCTGCACTCGTGACTTGGACCCTTTTCCAATTCTGAACGGTGCAGAACTGAAGCAAACATGTTGGAGATTACTCAATAACTAATGGTAGATTGCTCAATATGAATCATCTAGATGCTACATCGTTAAACCTACAATCACTTGATATTATTATGTTCCACACAGACAAGGTGATACAGATAACTATTAGTGTGAAGTCCACAAGGAAATAGGATCATAAAAATAAGTTGAAAGATAGCACATCAACACAATGAATTAGTTATATAACATCTTCCCCTAAGATTGTCAAAACAAATGATGTGTTTTCACTCTTGAAGCTCATCTATTCATTTTGTATGCTAGCTTGTTGATACAGCGGACCAGTCTCAAACAGTATTACTAATTAATAATGCGTCCTTCACGTTTCTTCTAGCCAAGTTCATTTTTCAGCTTCTTGGATCCCAGCTTCCTCCTAATAGGATCGAACACAAATATAATTGTTAGGAGAAAAAGGAAATCAAGTGTCAAGAATCATTGCATTCATATGAATCAAATATCAAATGCAGCAATCAATTAAGATAGTGACTTCAAATCAAAACTACAGTTCAAGAGGCTGAGCATTACCATCTAAAATCCAATCGACCCACGCATATAAGTAGCCACACATCCATTCCATCTTTGTAATTGATGTGCAAGTTTTCGTATAACCCAATTTGAGTAGTTATATGTGAGGCTTGATTGGATTTTGGGTGGTAATTGACAGGCTCTTGAATCGTAGTTTTGATGTGATGTCATTGTCTTTATTGATTGCTGCAATTCAAATTTGATTCAAATCATTGCAAGATTCTTGTGGTTCTGGATGCTTGATTTCTATTTTTTCCCAATTGTCGTATCTGTCTTTGACCTTGTTAGGAGGGAATAGGGATCCAAGAACCAGAAAATGAAATTTACAAAATGAAACATTAAGAGGGATGCATTATTATTTAGTTAACACTGTTTGAGATTGGTTCACCCTATGATATGCCATGCACAGGTAGCAAAATCATCAACAAGATAGCATGCAAAATGAACAGATGGGCGCCAAGAGTGAAAGCATGTTATTGCTTTTGACAGGCTTAGGGTAAGATGTTATAGGACTAATCCATTATATGTTGATATGCTATCTCTTAATTTATTTTTATGATCCTATTTCCTTGTGGACTTTGCACTGATAGTTATCAATATCACCTTACGTCTGTATGGAACGTGCTGATATCAAGAAGTTTTAGGCTTTTAACGTAGTATGTGGATGATGCCTATTTAGTAATCTAGTGTTAGTTATTGATACAAATTGATTAAAAACTAAAATTTGTTGGATTCGGATCAAATGCAATATAATAATGTGAATACTTGCATATGACTTATTTAGGGTGGTTCAAGCCGGGCTGGTCCCAAATCATTTGTAAACCTAGCAGGAATTCATCTTTTATAGGAAAATCAAAGGTAGTATGAATCAGTCCTTTCTATGTATATCCAAGTGCATTCGTATGCAATTAATTACATCAATCTATTCAATTGGCACTTGAACTTTCAATATTATTTTGGCTTTTCCGAAGCTTCTCTGGTAGAATGAGATAATGAGGGCACCTAGTGTTGGAGATGGATAAGGGGAGAATCTAGTTTAAATATATCTGTTTGAAAAGTGAGTAGATATCTGAACATGCTTTCCCTTTATGTGCTAGTGCCAACTAAATTTATCAAATTTGCTAATTTTAGAATATTTCTGGGTTTTACGTGAGCCATTGACATTTTCTTTCACTTATCCTACAATCATAATACTAGAAGTGGCTCATGTCATGTCCAGGCCAACAAGAATTCTTTGGACATAAGTAATGCTTCTGGGTCTACAATTTTGTCTAAGAGATAGGTCTGTTGATTCTGTATCATGCCACTGTCTCATGTACCTCGAGTCATGTGAGTCAAGTTTGGACTCACTGTTCTATTGAAACAGAAGTTTTTCTATAGGTTATAGGCCATCATTTTTTTATATGTTAGTATAATCCCAGATTATACAATTAAGGCCCAATTACAAGTAATCTATCATCATCATGAACATGCCATACTCTTAGATTGATCTTGATGCCTGATAAATTGAAGAGAATTTGATTTCTGATTGTGGATATCTAAGAGTGGATCCTAGATTGGTGTAAACTTAGGTACAGGAGTGCAAAATGTTGGATTGAAAGGAAATAAAGAAACAATATAGGAACTGTTCTTACCGTAGTCCTCTCCACATTTTTCTTTTTCACTTTAGCTCTCTTGCTCCATGGTGCCTAAAGAATCGCATGAGAAAGCATTTTCCATGTTGAAATTTCTCTCCTTTAAAAGTGCCCTTCTGCCCTTCCCCATCCCTTAACCTTTCTTTCCACTGCCACACTGCCCCTTATCTGGCTTCAAAGGAGTATATTTTTTTCCCCATGAAAATGTGATTAACGTTCTCATCTTAAGTTGTAAAGTATGTGAAAATGGATGTTTGTTTAGGTTCTATACAATTAATTTGATTCAATAGATGAGTGAATACTTTGAATGTATTTTCTCCAAGAACTCATTTGGCATATAACATGTTGCTCCAGTTCTTCTTTCTGTTCTATTTCAGTTATACCATTTTTTGTTAACTAGTATGATGGTTGAGGGACATCTCAGTGCAGCCTTGCCATAGATTTTGAATTTTGTTTCTATTGCTTATATAGATTTATTATTTATTTTCCTAGAGGTGGCTATGGAGGTGAAACAAATCTATCATGAGAAGCAGAGGTTACAATTTTGTCTGCTGCATGCTCTAAATAACCTGCTTCAGGTATGATTCTATACAATTTTGACATACCTATCCTTTTGTGTTTTCTCATAAATAATTTATTTCTAGAAAGCATTTCCCCTCACTTTTATATATTGCTTTATGGATATTGAAAAAGAGCAAAATCCTTATGTGCCATTTTATTTTTCTCAATTTTTTCTTGAAAATTATTCTTTTTCCTTTGCAAAATGATATCAATACTTGTAGAACAAATGTACTCAAGAAAATGATCATGTGTATGCTTTTGTGAAATTTTTTAAAGTTTTCTTTCAGCAATTCAAACAAGTGAACTATCCCTTATGCAAGAAAGAAAGCCATGAAATGAAAAGAGAAGTACAAAGTACAAAGAGAGAACTTGCATAAGTAGTGAGAAAAGGAACTAAAAAAAAAATCACATTATAATTGTTTCAAAGATAACTAAAACCTGTATATAAGCTAAAACAGATTTTCTCTAAGTTGGTGGACATTGAATTTTGGATATGAGCTAAACTAATAATTCCTTATGCTGTTTTTGGGATCATTTGTTAAGTATTATCTTGGTTAACTCATCTTTCTGTGTTTGATAAAAGTTTGACAGCTTTGTTGTGAATCAGGAAAAGGACTCATTCACTCGAGTTGAGTTGGATGCCATTGCTGATAAACTTGTTCTTGAAGATCCTAACAGGGGTTCATGGACTCCTCTATCAATAATTTTTAAGCCCACCATAATGTGTTGACTGGAAACTATGATGTGAATGTACTCATCACAGCACTGGAGTCTAGAAGGAAAAGAGTAGTTTGGCATGATCGTCGAAATGGAGCTTCTTCGATCAACCTCTCTGGAGAATCTTTGATGGGAATCATGCTTAACATTCCTGTCAGGAAGTTTTCTGGACTTTGGAGGGGTAGGCACTGGGTCGCATTGCGAAGCATTGGTGGTGTCTGGTACAACCTCGACAGTGATCTTTCTGCACCCCAGCCATTTCAGCATGAGGAAGAAGTAAAACAGTTCTTGGATAATGTAATCATTCAGGGCGGAGAATTGTTGCTTGTGTTGAATGACAGAGTCTGAGGAATACTTTAGCAATTGCAGTTGTTGAGATCAAACCTATTATCAGTTACATCTTGGAAGTCATGGCATTATTTCAGACGAGAATGAAAAGAGGCTTTCTGAAAAGATTGGTCTGTTTGTTGTGCTTATTCATCCCTGTTTCGTGTCTGCTGCTTTTAATTACTTTGGGCCTTCCTGATATGGACAATAGCATCAAGAGACCTTTTAAGAATTCAATACCTTGGAAGAGTTCAGAGGAGGTGAAACTAGGGGAGCTTGGGGAGATGATGGTTGCAATGCTGCCCAATGATCTTCCTTTCACCATTTTTGTTCCATCAGAGGAAGCATTTGAACGTGTTCTAAAACTGAGAGCCAGCGATAGCTTAACTGAACAGAAGATAAATGATACATATGCCACTGTCTCTCGCATAATGGGTTTTTCTGCAGTTCCTCAACATCTGCCTTCTGGAGCAGTCCCTTTGCACAAAGAAAATCTTTTGATTCTATATCTGGATTCAGATTATATGCTTGGAAGGATGTTAAAGGAAATCTGGTTGTTAATGGTGTCAGATCAGTATGCGTTGATGTCAGAAAGGCTGAGATTGTTGCGCACATCATGAGTGGGGTGATTATGGATGCAGAGTTTGAGCAGTCATTTTCTTCTGATTATGACTGACAAATGATCCAATCCTGCTAGCTGACTCTGTCACTATGGCTTTCAGTGAGGTGGATCTGGCATACTTCTGAATATGTTAAACTTTGTAAAATGGTCCTTTACTGGTAAATGCGTCAGTCCAGGTGTCAGGTTTTGTATGTGCTTTTCTGCTAATAACATGATTCAATCATCACTTCAATTTCCCTTGCAGTGGTGGAGTGTAAATCTGAAAAAATTACAACCTTTTAACTTGAAAGTTGTTTATGACTCCATCTGATCTGTGGAATTGCTATGACAGCAGAGGGTTCTATCATATGGTTAAACTGCAGATGAGGCTAGTGATCTGATCTTCTTTTTTTTTTTTTTTTGCATTGCTACATCAATTTGTGGAAAGATCTGGCATAAATACAATAATTCCCTTGTTGTGGAGTGATGGTTTTGTGGCTTGACGTCCAAGCTTGTGTTTTTCACTTTTGTTCTATGATGTTTTTTAGCAGATGTAAATTTACTTTAGTAAAATCACTTCAAAACTGGTATCAATATTTTCAGCCAAGGACATACTGCAAAGTATTATTGGATCTTTATGTTTTAATTTGTTGCTCATGTCATGGTTCTAATTTGGTCAGAACTAAGTTTCTACCCATTTTTTAGATAAGTTAATATACATGAGCACCTAAGCATGGTAGAATTAGTTGATGCCTGAGGATGTAGCTTGGAAAATGAGTTGGACATGGTTCCAAATCTGTATTATTATCTGCTACACATGAGCTGCACCTTTCCAAATGATGGTGAGATGGTTCTGTGAACCCCAAAATTACAAATGTATGCGCCCACAAAGTCTATACATTAATGACCATGTCTCATTCTCAAGCTCAACTAGCCATGCTCATACCAGCCATAAGCTGCGGTATCAAGGTAAGAATTTCTTCCAATATTAATTGTAAATTTTAAAATGAATTGAACACTCCACATTGCTATAAGAATCTTGATGTCACTGCTAATGATGACATACAGACATGTTAGTTACATAGGTGTAGGGAGAAAATTCTCATTGGAACATGAGTGTGATATGGCATCACTATAGGGACAAAAGCAATTTAGCAATTATAGGAGCACCAAATACCTGATTTTCTGTGTCATGAAAGTATTTGATGATGTTCTTATACCGGTTCTTATATCCAGAAACATGGGTGCCAAAAGAAGCAAGAACAGTCTGGTTATTGAAAAGTGGAATTAAACAAAAACAAATGAGAACTAGTAACATGCTAAGAAAATCAGCAGACCGAAATAATTGTAATTACATGTCTTCATACACATATAGATACACCATCTTGCTATTATTGAGAATATGGAAACAATACAGAAAAAATGTGATTAGGTTTGCAGCTAAAAGATGTGATTAGCAAAGTCTGGGCAGCTTTGGCAAGAGACATGCTTATGTTAAGCCTCAAAAATTAGTCTGGTACATAGATAAAGATGGTACAATCAGGGATTGATATCATTTTACCGTGACTTTATCATTGCCTAAACTGAAAAAAGATCGGCTGTGCATCAAATGGTCAATCTTGAAATCTAAAAGATCATCTTCAAAGTATATATTCGCTCATTGATACAAATTGAACAATCCAGGCTAATTTAGGAAACCTGCTAGAATGTGATAAAAACCTTCAAGCAAGAAAATCAATAGAAGATATCATGATTCATCTGCAAAAGAATCGCAGCCAGAACATCACAGGAAGAAGTATAATAGTTCCTGCAATTTGTCAACTAATAGGTGACTATTTTTTCTTGGGAAATTGGTGTTGCCAATTAAACTTAATATTACAATTAGTTTTTTATGTCTAACCTATCATAAATGATATATGAGCGTGCTAGAAGCTAATTGCTTTTGAGAACATGTTAATGTAGAAGATTGCAAGCAGCTGGCAAATGTCATTTTCATCTTGTGAGGCCAGTTATGTGTACAAGTAGCCATCAATTTATGGCCAAATAATTCTGTGGCTAATCTTGTGGGAACTAGAGTGTCTTCCTACAATCAAGGAGAGGAGACAATTATTTTCTTGTTTTATTCTCTGGATTCATTCCTGAGGGAAAAAAATGAGCAGCAAATTAAGCTACATCAGCTCGACAAGGAATTCCCAAGAGGGTGGGTTCCTAAAACAAAGTCGCTTTCAAGGTGTTTCCAACACATGGTGGACGTTTTGATCATCCAACAACCACACATGCTTTGAAATGCATGAGATGTCCTACCAAGAAGGTAATGTGCAATTGCAACATACCCGTGCCTTGTAAACATAACAGACTTACGCGGGTCCTCGAAAATGATAGGCCCATGGAAATTGGACCTTGGTGGATTGGACCAAGAGACAATAGGAAGTTGTTTATTCTAAGGTAAGGCCTTAAAGATCCTTTGACAATAGAATTGCGGTCGCTATGGGGCATTGGCTCATCAAACCTTTCTAGTTTGGTTACAATTCAAGCAGTTTGTTTTCCAATGAGGTACTTACGCAAGCTTTCACGATATATAGCCCGATTGACCGATAACCACAAAATCAACCGATATGAGTAGTGTTATGTTGTAGGAAGGAAAGCATCATTAGTCTCACATTGGTTATGAGTTAAGAAAATTCTGATTTATATAGGAAGAGACTACTAATCTCATGTCTAGCATTTTTGGATTGAAATTCAGAGGGACAAAATTGTGAGGCTCATGGATCAGAATAGATAATATCTCATGTATCAAATCATGAGCTCTTAGCTGCAATAAGTAGAGTACATAGTTGCAGTTGGAGCTAACGTGGATTTAGATGATCATATTCTGAGATATTGTGTTAAGTACCATCATGGTTGGTCTTGAAAAAAGATGGGCAGGCTTTGCAGCCATGGGCAAGTCTATCCGGTGATTTTTTTTTCTTCTCGTTTTTGATATCCATGCCTTGGTGATGAGATCCTGATTATGGTGATTGAGATTGATCCTGCAAAGGTTGGATGGAATAGAGTAATAATTAGGTGCATGAGAGGTGGGGCCACTTGTTACTTTGTTGCCTGATCAAATAATTATCTATCCTATTCCCATTAGAGAGTTTGTTCAAAATGGCTAGATGAGTTTTTCTTAATTATAAGCAGTACTACATAAAATCCTTTACCAAAATACAAATTTAAACACTTATAACAAGGACTTTATTCACAAAATAACCGCAAGAACAAAAAGATAAATCTCAGTCTTTTCTCATCTCTCTTCTCCTTTACACTAAGAAATAGGAGAAAGAGCTGTCAGCAGTCTAACCATCTCTTAAAGTAAAAGAAAGAAATATCAAAAGAGACGTCAGCGCATTCCACTCTCTTGATCTATGATGATATATATGTTTAGCCAGTCCTCACTCAGATGCTATGAGCTGATGCAGTCCTTCTTGTGCACAACTCAGTGAGCGGTTTTTATTAGAAGTTGGGTAACCATTGGTCTAGCCATGGGCTACGCAACTGAGTGGAGAAAGGATCCTGCATCCAGTCCAAGCTATACTTTGGAACTTGAAGTTCTGGGAGTGGGAGATCCACTTGTCGAATGGATATGGATGTGACTTCTACCTCCTTCTGGTCTCTTCTTTCATCTCCTTTGGATCTCCATTGTCCAAAGGCATCGATGAACTTTGATAATTTCCTGATCATCTGACGACGCATTATCCAACATGGACATGCAGGCTTGTGGTGCTCTCATGTCTTCTCCCATGGCTGCTCTCTGCTCCAACTCCTTTAATGATGTAGCTTTCCTATATATTTTGCACAGTACTATATCCTCCTGCACAATTTGGGCACATAACCAGATTAGTTCCATCACTATATCTTCGCATTGATAGTTTCTTCAGTTGCTAATAAAGACTCGTGCAAACATTGCATTCAATTATACTCTTTTTTTTCTATATATGGAATTTTACTATTGTTTCCCTGCAGATGTATACCATATAGATCTATGGGAATAATTTAGGAGGCATCTTAGGAAAAATTCAATGGAGAAGAGCTTGACTTATATATATATATAGTGAGTCAAGCTTCATTTCCTTCTTAATACTTTTCAAGGATGACGACATAACAAGGAGCAAGCAATACAAACATTCTAACGAAAGTGGCATGTTCACGGTCCTATGACATCCTAGTGCCTTCACACGGCACGGCGATTGGCCCGTAGAATAGGAGGAGACCAACCCATGTCCTAAGACGCCAGAGGTAACAAAGCCCCACCACCATGTCTAGGAAATTTCAGGCAGGCAGGCTAACCTTGTTAGGTTGTTTGGTAAAAAGTTTGCCCATGTTGACCTGCTCGTCAACGAGGGTTGACATCATGAGTCGTCTTCTTTTTTCTTTTTTTTTCTTTTTTTTTTTTGTTCCAAAAGAGATATTCACGTTCTATGGCATGATCACCTCATTCTAACCTTCTAGTCAAGATCTAAAGAATCCAAAACATCATCCATGATGCAACTACATAGAATACATACACACATACATGTATGCATGCATGCATGCAAGCGTTGTTATTATTGTAACATTGTTGTTGAGTACCTTGGGTGCAGCAGCGTTGTTGGAAGTAGGAGCGTCGGGGAGGCGATACTCGTTCATAACCCAGTCGGTCTTGGTGCCGCGAGGGCCGCCCCTTGTAGAAGACCAGGGTCTTCTTTAGCCCGATAAGCCGCCTCGGATCGGCCGCGCTCCGTATCGGCCGGTCCGATCCGGTCGCCTTCCAGAACCCCCGCTCCGTCGTCCGGTTCGGCCTCCCTCCGTTCCCGCCCTTCCGATCCCTCGGCACAAAGAAATACCACTCCCTCTCCCCTATCCTCGCCAACCCTGCCACCCATATATAATAAATATATAACTTTATGCAGAAAGAAAATTATATATTAATACCATATAAGTTTAAAGGAAAAATAATTTTTACATCTTTCAGTTACATGCTGCTGCCCTTTGAGCAGCCATATGAGCACATAAAGCCAAAGATCTTGTTTAGGTTCGGGTTGCATCTTTGGCATGATAAAATGATGGATCCTCTTTCATAATCTCAATTGTTCTATCGCACTTTACACAGTTTTCAAAGCACAACAGATCTCTTCCTTTCATCCACAGCACAAATCACAATGAATAGAAGAGGAGGCTCGTTGTGCTTTGAAAAGATAAGCAAAACACAACCAAAATGGTTGAGATCGTGAAAGAAGATTAATTATTCTGTCCCATGAAAGACATAATCCGAATCCCATGTTTAAATAGGATGATTATAAGAGTATGTATGTATACCTGGGAGTTCCCAAGGGTCGTGGCGGTAGAGGTTGAGGGTGCCGATGATATCGAAGTTGAGCTTCTTTCCAAGGGCCACCCGCTTGAGGTAGTAGTCGAGGAGCTCCTCTTCAGTTGGATGGAATCGGAAACCCGGGAGCTCCATCTCTGAACCGCTTCTCTCCATTCCTTCACTTCTTTCCTTTCTACTTCTCAGCATCCAATATTCTCTTACGCAGAGGTTTAGGTCTTACATATATAAGAAGAAGAGGGCCTGTCCGCAGTG
Source organism: Elaeis oleifera (assembly GCA_000441515.1). NCBI lineage: Eukaryota > Viridiplantae > Streptophyta > Magnoliopsida > Arecales > Arecaceae > Elaeis > Elaeis oleifera. Next base: position 82,911 of record KE505468.1, read on the forward strand.
AGGAGTAGGGGAAAATGGTTAGTGGGGCCATGTACATGGACCAACGCGCTTTGGAGAGAAAAAAAAGAAGACAAATATGATGGACTCCAATGAGTCATTGCACTTGCAGCCCCACAAGATAAAGGTGATGGGAGGAAGGGGTTGTGGAGTTTTCCTCACCTTTTGTTTATTTCCTTTTTCTTTTCTAGTTTTATTAAGCCCCAGGAACTGACTCTTTCAAACCGTGGAGAATGCCAAAAGGAATAGGATCAAGTCTAGTTCATTAAATTATATTAGTTGCCGAGTAAGGATAAGGCTGAAGATTTGGGGCCATTATTTACTCGGGGGGGTAGGGTGCACGGTGACTGGGTTTGCTAGAGGGAAATTAAGGATGATGTAGGGTGACAGTGGCCTTTGGATTGGGATGGGAAAGGTCCAAATGTACATGCTGGCCTGTTGCTTTAAAACCAGCACTTATGGACTGTTGGGATTTAATTAATTGAGAGCAAATATATTATTCTTTTTTTTTTCTTTTGTACATAGCAAGTATATTATTCTTGGGCAATCTTATTTGCTGATTTAAAGCGATTCTAGCTTCCTGGAAGTGGACTCAGTCGGCCAAGCCACTCCCAAGCCCTAAGCTTATCCCCTAAGGCTCTTGCTGCTTTCCTTGGACAGCGAATTGTATCATTTGTTCGTTTGTGTAAGGAAGAACAGCGGGAAACTACCAGAAAAGAAAGTAGGAGAAGCTTAAGAGCAAATCTCTAAATGGATTTAATATGAGATGTTAATGATTCTCAAAAAGATATGCGTGAAAAGTGCATTTAGTTAGTAATCAGAATCAAAATCAAAATTAGAATGGATTGGAATAATCATATCCTTGTATTTGATTTTGTGACTAAAATTTGAATCAAAATTAGAATAGGATTTGAATACTAGGGGATAGTAAGAATTGAATTTTAAGAGATCGAAGCATTCCCATTCTCCTTTAGAATTAGAATGAGAATAGGACTCTCCCAATCAAACGGCTAGAATGAGAATCACTCGTTCCTATTACCGCTACAGAGTCTAACTCCCCTCATCTAAACTTGACCTAAAAGTTAACAAGACATTATTAATTATAACAAACTAATTGGACATAATTTACATCATATATAGATAATCTGTGTTTTGCATCATGTGATAGTACAATGAGTTCTCTATGATCAAATATTACGAGGGAATGGTCATTTTTTTATTGAATCAATTGCTGTATAAAATAGGAGAATAGATGGAAGACTAAATTGAGTTCCATTAGTTAGAGTAATTGGCATTTGATGTTTAATCCATATTTTTTTCTTGTTGTTTGGACAACCATTTTATGATTAATCTGTAGTGGCTTATGTACAACACGGTTAATCCTGCCTATAGAAATGGGCATAACAATGTGCAAGAAGAGGTCTAATTAACTGAGTACAAAAGACTAAATGTAAAATGCTAACATATAAGGACTAAAAGAAAATGGCAATCAAAACAAACCATCCTTAGTCTTCTTGCTTAATTTGGAAACAACAACAAAAAGAAGGAAATATGGAAAGATATTTTTTAGAGGAGGATTGCACAAATAAATTTCATCCGAGTCTGTATGCAAAATATTCAAAAATTAAGTGAGAGCCATGGAAGTCCACAAATAAGTCTTTTTATGATTGGCTATAAACCGCAATCCAATCAGCTGTAGTATTTACTTCTCTAAGCATGCACCATCTCAAAAGACTGTAGGGTCGCAATAATTTACCACAACCCAATACTGATGGAATAGATTTGCAAGAACTCCTGTCCATTCACTTTTAAATTGAGGAACTAGTTAACTCGACTGACACATATAACAGCAAATCTGCCTCAAACCAGAAAATCTTCCTGTTAGAACCAATCTTTATCCCACCTTTGATAGTTAAATTTTTTGGCTTAAGAGCATCTGATAATGCATTATAAGCAACATATATTGATTAATCCTCAATTGTTTCACAAAATGACCATCCTGAGAGCCTCTGTGGGCTTACTTAGTTGCTCTTCTCTCTTCACATTAATTAGCTGTTATGAATTATTGGATTATCATATTCCCGCACACTCATGGTTGCTTTAATAACATTTTTACTTGTGCAACAACCTGTATTGTGTAAGTATTACCAAAATTTGAGCATCCTTTGAGGATGGAAAATCATGATAAAGTCTAACATAGTCCATTTTAAGAAGATTAAACTAGTAATCCATCTTTGCAGGAAAAAAATGAAAATAAAGTGGATTTATTTCTGCAAAGCCCTATGACATTTTTAATACAAAACTTTTGCTCTCTAGTTTATTAGAACGTACAATAATAGCAGCTGCAGGCAGGCAGATAACATTTCTTAAACTGCTGTTCTTGGTGCATGAACAAATTATAAGATAAAGGATATATATAATGATATATTATCATTAGCAGTAAAGATGAAGGGCCAGGATATTTTGACCAGTTCTTGGAAGAGCCATGACAAAAATTGGAAATATTCCACCATTCGTCATTTCCTCCAAGTTCAAACTTTAGAATGGAGTTAGGCTTGTTTTCAATCTATGAGAAGCTTGGACCCGGCCCCCCCATCCCCTGGCCTGGACCCAAACTGGTAAAAACCTCTCCTCCTTTTAGAATGGAGTCTAGACTTTTTACAAGTGACCAAAAGCCAGCAGTCTCCAACATTCATCCCATGGAATACCCTTCAACATTTGATTTTTCTCATCTAAACATAGTTTAATTTCTCGTCTTCTCTTAACTTTCTAGCCGCCTCAGCGCCCAAAAAATTCGCCATGACCTCACATTCTATTTGCTTAGTAACAGCAGAAGTCATCACAAATCCAAGTCCTCCGATAATGATTTGAATGCCATGTCCAAGTCTCCAATGGTGACCTCCTCATTGCTGTGGTCCAACTTGTTGACTGACGTCACTAAGCTTGGTCGATACCACAATCAGCGGATGGGATGACAACCGTTTAAATCATCATACTAATGGACTTCTCTAACGATCTTTCTTTTCTTGGGGTAAATCGGATGATTTATAGTACTCGAGAAAAAAATATATCCAAAAAAATCAAAAAATAAATATTTGTCACATCCCAACTATATGGTCCGAGCCGAACATGCGACCCACGGCCATACATCTATAGAGTTTGATCCCACAGAATATGCAAGATCTGTCTTTTCACTCATACACATTTACATCATTTCAAACTTAAGTTGCGGTAAAAATAATTAATTCAATTTAATGAAATAATTAATCAAAAATCACTAAATAATAATGAATAAGTCCAATCAATTTTTTTTTTCAAAGAACAGTTAATCAAAAATCTTCTTGCTCCCTAAGATCCTCACAGTCGGATCCCAAGCCCCATCTATTTTGTTGTATTAAAAAAAATAAAAAGATGTAATAAGCTTTACAGGCCTAGTAAACTACCAAAACCTCTAGTTCAATAGAAAATTTATATATAAAAATAAATTTTAGATTTTATGATTTTCTAAAAAAACATATCTATGAGTACTGTATATATTATGTCGATCAATATAAATTCAAAATATATATTTGGTCAAAATAATTTTTTTAAGATAATTAAAGGTCAACCATCCACTCTTATCTCCTAATCCCCTCGACTATGACCACGATCGTCCTGTGCATGGCTAGCCTCGAAAGAGACTAGATCCTAATTATAATATATTATTCATTGATCATGCATGCACCAGTGATCGTCCCACTAGAGGTTCAAAAGAAACAACCTATGATTTCACATAGAGAAATATGCTTCTATCATCATCACTTCACTAGGTCAGAAAGAAAATTAACTTCTGACTATAATATACTGTCAGCTGGCATACACCTGTAATCATCCTGCTGGAGGCTCGAAAAGAGAATACATCCTAAATCCATGTGATCATAGTCGCATTAAAAAGCAGCATAACCAACACAACATGTTTTGATGTAATAAATATAATTCATGTCTAAAAAATTATGTATATTTGATCCAATATTTTAAATTAATTTCATATAGAGCATATAAAGTACCTAATTTAAATAAATATCATTGCAATAGCCAAATCAGACCATGTGCATGATAAAATATACTAGCTAGGGATAGAGATAACATATAATTTTCGTCCTAAAATTTCATGAAATTCATTAATCATGAAAAATCGATCAAAACAAATTAATATAATGGATTAAGTTGTGATCACACCTCCTCACTATCTAGATCTAGGTTTCCACTTAGATTCCATCAAAGACAAGGTTCGATCCAGGGTTTCTACTTAGATTCCATCAAAGTCAAGGTTCGATCCACCAGTGACCACAATATATGGTGCACGAGTCAAATGAGAGAATAACAAGAAATTATAGAAAATAATATATAAAGTAAATAGGAAGAAAACGAAGAAATTAGATGAAAATTAAGAAGAAGAATATGAAGAGGGAGGAGGAAGAGAAGTAAGAGGAGAGAAGAAAGAGAACAGAGAGGCTTGACTATCCCCAAACTATGGTGGTGGGGTGGGTCACAAGCTAGCCAAGACAACTAGCAGTGGTGATGGCCAACAAGAATGGCCGAATCTCAAAATAAAACATGAAGAAATTGGCACTTGCTCAACTGAAGTTCGGAGGGAATGGGCTCTGTTTGTGGGGAAGTGGAAGAGGGTGAGAGAAAAGGGTTACTTGAGAGTAACGGAGGTGATTATTTTTGGCTGACGACAGAATGGATTCTAGTAGTTGGTGGTGTTGCATCTGGGATCCATTTTGGATTGGAGGTGCTAGAGTGGAGCGACATCCGATACGTCGGTCACGGCCAGACCTATAAGAAAAGCTTCCATCGGAGTTGGCTCTGGCGAGGTCCCTCTGACACTCAAGTCAGATTTTTACAATAGATGGAAAAAATGAGCGTTTATGAGAAGAAGAGGAGGCGTACCTTTCTTGGAGTTCCCAGATTACCTTTTATAAGTGAAATTGGAGCCTTGAGGAGAAGAGGGAGGCTGTAAAATTTTTTTACTCTTAATTATGTCTCTGAGCGACGTCGTGCCTGATCTTTTGATTTTTTGAGTATTATCACTTCATAGCACGTGGGTGGGTCCCAAACTATGGTGGTGGGGTGGGTCACAAGCTAGCCAAGGCAACCAGCGATGGTGATGGCCAACAGGAATGGCCGAATCTCAAAATAAAAACATGAAGAAATTGACACTTGCTCAACTGAAGATCGGAGGGATTGGGCTCTATTTGTGGGGAAGTGGAAGAGGGTGAGAGAAAAAGGGTTACTTGAGAGTAACGGAGGTGATTGTTTTGGCCGACGACAGAATGGATTCTAGCAGTTGGTGGTGTTGCATCTGGGATCTGTTCTGGATTGGAGGTGCTAGAGTAGAGCGACATTCGATACGTCGGTCACGGTCAGACCTATAAGAAAAGCCTCTATCGAAGTTGGCTCTGGCGAAGATCCTCTGACATTCAAGTCAGATTTTTCACAATAGATGGAAAAAAATGAGCATTTATGAGAAGAAGAGAAGGCGTACTTTTTTGGAGTCCCAGATTATCTTTATAGGTGAAATTGGAGCCTTGAGGAGAAGAGGGAGGCTGTAAAAGATTTTTTACTATTAATTATGTCTCTGAGCGGCGTCATGCCTAGTCTTTTGATTTTTTTGAGTATTATCACTTCATAGCACGTGGGAGACTGCCGTAGTTAGGGCAAGAGCCATCTTATAGGGTCCTAAGAGCGGTGTAGGCTTCTCAGGGATGATATGACTAAGCCACAGGGGGTCTTATGATGAGGTTGGCTTTCTGATGACCTCGATCCTCTGATGAGATTGGGCTTTTGATGAGGTCGGCCTTCTGATGATCTCGGCCTTCTAGTGAGGTTGGCCTCCCAATGAGATCAGCTTTCTAATGACCTCGGCTTTCTGATGAAGTCGGCCTCCCGATGAGATCGATTTAGCGATGAAGATCTACCCCAACACTTATCTCCCGACTCCCGAGTCTGATTTTGCAATTTTGATCAGGCGAAGGGAGTTAGTCATCGTGTGGATCCGAGTTGCTTCTTCAACGATCAGCCACCTTATCGTTTCGTAGAACAAGTCATCATTTTTGAAGCATAGTCATCGAATCGGAGTATAATCATAGACCATTCCATCAAATCGAAACATAGTCGTAGATCATTCCATCATAGATCATCCCATTAAGCTAGGATATAATCGATCTTAAAGAAATTTTTTTGATTTATTCTGGATCGTTTGATCCTTGGTCCGTCGTAGCAAGCTGACTAACCACTCTGATTTATTCTAGACCGATTGATCCTTGGTCAATTGGTAGCAAGCCGACTAACCATAACTTTGTTCATCTGGATCTGCGTGTAAACCGTAGTTTATATGCTTGTGATTCCTTAGACCATAGTCTGTACACTTGCATCATCGAACCTTACGACTACTTTAAATGGGTGTCAGCCGAATAATATTTTATCGAATATTAGTTAACGATGCAATTATTTGATCGGGTGTCAAACGACCAAGTTGCTCAGTAAGTTTTCGAGTATAAAGATGTCATCATTTGGAGGAGCTTTTCTTGTCATCTTCCCCTATAGTCTCGATCCTACTAAGATCATGATCGATTTATTGTTTAGAGGAGCTTTTCGAATCATCTGCCCTCTGGAGTCTCGATCCTATTGAGATCATGATCGATTCATTGTTTGGAGGAGCTTTCCGAATCATCTATCCCTCGAAGTCTCGATCTTATCGAGATCATAGTCAATTCATCGTTTGGAGGAGCTTTCTCATCGAGGTGATCTCGAATCTCGTCGAGATTTTCGTCTGCGCCGCACCTCAGATCTCGTCGAGGTGACTTCAGATCTCGTCGAGGCTTTTGTCATTGCTGCACCTCAGATCTCATCAAGGTGACATCAAATCTCGTCGAGGCTTTTATCTATACCGCACCTCGGATCTCGTCGAGGTGACCTCTGATCTCATCGAGGCTTTTATCATTGCCGCACCTCAGATCTCGTCGAGGCGACCTCAGATCTCATCGAGGCTTTTGTCTGTGCCGCACCTTGGACCTCATCGAGGTGACCTCAGATCTCATCATGGCTTTTGTCATTGTTGTATCTCGAATCTCATTGAGGTGACCTTGGATCTCGTTGTGGCTTTTGTCGTTGCTATACCTCGGATCTCATCGAGGTGACCTCGAATCTCATCAGGACTTTTGTCTGTGCCACACCTCGGATCTCATTGAGGTAACCTCAGATCTCATTGGGGCTTTGTCTGCACCCACCTTAGATCTGGTTGAGGACTTTTACTATTGCACCTTGGATCTTGTCGAGGTGATCTCGGATTTGGTCGAGGATTTTTGCCATTGCACTAGATCCGAGGTGACCTCGGATCTGATCGAGGATTTTTGCTGTTGCACCTCAGATCTTGTCGAAGTGATCTCAGATCTGGTTGAGGATTTTTGCTTCGGCTTCGATCTTAATTTAGATGCTTATAGGCTTGCAATCTTTTCCAGAAGGAAGAAATAAGTAAAAATGATGGCTTAAGAACCCTTACTAGAAAGTTTTATGTAGATCTTTTGGAGCTTGTTTCCTCTTTCGATCCGAATTGTATGCCCCTGTTGCAGCTAGCCTCTGTCTGGCACTGAAGCGATTGGAGTCAGTGGCGCATTGAATTACTGGAGGTGGGACTGTCGTGTGCCAACTGTCACTGGGCAGGCCATTGATTTTAGATTGTGGCGCTCAGAAAGCAGTAGTTGGTCAATCGCGAGTTGGCCGTGAGATTGAAAGAATGTTTGATGAAGGATCAGCTGACTAGGGGTCGATCACTTGATGCCGTCGTCAAAGGAGGGAGCCATAAATGGAGTGTCAGGAAGAGGCCATCCCTATTGCCTTGACCGTACCATCCCATCTTGTCTCATCAGGGATTTCTGCCCCCTATTGAACGTCCTCAAGAGCCGCGCTTGGCCTTCCAATTTGTTCTTTGAAAACCAACAAAGAGGGTTGTGGGGACGCCTCTAATAGCTAATACGAAGTATAATCTCTGACCAAAGCTACTATCGATGAGCATTCCTTGGGTTAGAATGCCCCAAGGATGTTCTTTGCGGTAGCACGATAATGGGTTGTGCACTTTCCCAAAAGTGGGCAAGGTCTCTTCTTCACGCTGTTGGAATTCGGAGTTTGGTGCATGCATATATATTTCAAAATTTTATTTCTAAACACCGTAGTGGAGAACAAGATTAAAACACTTTTAATTTGAATTATGCATGCATGAAAACATAAACCACATAGATCTATCTCACATGCTGAAATTAATATATGCTGAAATTCAGATTGTGATCAAATCACATACTTGTTTCACAATCTTTTTCTTCAAACCTGGATCTTGAAGAGAAGAGGTTCTCTCTTAGTCACACAAGTATCCGACTTCTACGAGTATCCATTCGAGAGCAGTTTGGAACAGTCCTCTTTAATCTTAAATTTTTTTTCAAATTCAGCTTGCTGAATCTGAATGAAGTCTGGATCGCGATCAACACTTGATCTCTTTCCTTGAT
>KE505468.1:178046-195191 GCA_000441515.1 Elaeis oleifera
AGGTCATTGAATTAAATTCAATTAGGTTCAAATCAAGTATGAAAATTGGTTAATGCTTATCATATAAGCAAACCAACCACAAGAGGAATTGGGTTCATCTAGATGCTTGCAAGATTAACATGAATCCAACAGAATTTCTCTAAATCTATATAAATTGATGCTTCATAAGCCCAATTATAACTAATCCAGGTCTTCTCTCTTTATGTGTGACCCTATTGGTTCAATTCTGTCTGATAGTGAGACATACCATGATCTCTATCATAGATATCACTGAAATCTCTTTCAGTGGGTCAGAATAGTTTCACTTTAACTCGACAAGGATCATTGATTCAGAACGATCCTATTGAGCTATCACAATCCACCAGTGACATCTAGCAATATATAGTGGCAACTCAGCAGAACTGAAAAAAATCTCTAGGTGTAGTTAATGTGTGATATAGTCCCTCTATCATGAGTCCCGACTAGATGGCAGGTCATAGATAAATCGTCAAACCTCATCATCAGTCATATGATAGATTCGATCAGCTCAAATCTATTAGTGATTTCAATAAAATATTTTCTATTAATCACACTGCTATGGTTATAGACTTGTGGATTCAGCTTCTCAAATCTTATAAGACTATTCCTCTCTATTAAGATTGATAGATCCCATCTAGATACACACCTTGCTCCCACAGCTCAACCAACTGAAGCCAACATCTACTATAAAAATTCATAATTGAGTCAATGCTTATGTGTATCAAACTACAGTAGTCTTATTGCGAGCAACAGTGACACCGCAGACAAAAGATCAGTCACACAACTACAGTATCAAGATGATCACTGACGATTAGATAGAAATCCATGTAATCTCTCGTATGGTCACACTCAGTACTAGTTGTTCTCTAATAACTATTCGTATTTGTCGCTTAGTATCTTTACACCGTAGACTAGAGACTCATCTATCCTGAAGAAAGCAAACCGTGCACCGATCTATCTGGATCGATCACCATCTCCATGACTATCCTATGATTGGGTGTAATTTAGAAATTGATCATATATGCCTTTAATTCTCAATAGTTGAGAATATGTATCGTAACATCAATTTTATGGATGATTCAAAGATATATAACACTTGAATGAAAAAGAAACTTATCCTTTATTGATTAAATCAATAGTTTAAGTACAAATATGTGTCATAGAATAAATATGTCAACCAATAATTGACTTCTAGAACATACATCTAACAATTTTTCACTTGAACTAAAGTCAATTGGCTATTAGTCTAAGCCCCATCTTCTCAAGATGAGCTTCTATTTTGAGTTGACTCAACTATTTGTCAGTGGGTCTGACATATTATCTGTGAAATCTACTCTTCGCACTTTAATATATTATTTCTCGAGATAGTCACGTATGATATGGAACCGTCATTCAATATGCTTAGATTTTTTATGAGACCGGAGCTCCTTAGAAATTGCTATATTTTTATTATTGTCGCAGTACAGTAATATGGCATCCGATGTCATTGCACCAAGTTTCATGGCAAACTTTTTGAACCAGAAGTCTTCTTTTGTAGTATCCGAGTGGCGACATACTCAGCCTCTGTGGTTGAATTTACGATGATGCTCTGTTTGGAATGCTTCCAGCTAACTACACCACCATTGCAAATGAACACATACCCCGATGTAGACTTTCTATCATCGAGATCTGACATGAAGTCTGAATCTATATAACCCTCAATCCATAATTCAGGTGCTCTTCACAGCTATCTAGTACTCCTCGTCTAGATTCAACTTATATCTACTCGTGATACTCATAGTAAAGATAATATCAGATCGAGTATATAGTACGACGTACATGAAGCTCCCTATCGTCGAAGTATCAGAGATCCTACTCATACGCTTGATCTCTTCAGAAGTGATAAGACACATCATCTTAGAGAGTCGAATACTATATCTAAGGGGTAGCAAATCTCTTTTGAAGTTTTTCATACTGAACCACTTTAGTACTTTCTCTATGTACAGCTTTTGTGACAGACCAAGCATCCTTCTAAATCTATCTCTATAGACTTTTATCCCAAGGATATAGGATGCTTTCTCTAGATCTTTCATAGAGAATTCTTTAGATGACCAAGCTTTGACCAAGGTCAACATGAAAATATTATTCTCAATAAGAAGGATATCATCCACATACAGTATAAGGATGATAAGCGCGCTCTCACTAATCTTTTTATAAACATAAGTTCCTCTTCATTTTTGATGAAACTAATGATTTGATCACATCATCGAAACAAGATTCTAGCTGTGAGAAGCCTGTTTTAGTCCATAGATGGATCTTTGCAACTTACAGACTCGATGATCACTATCATTGAATATGAAATTCGGAGGCTGCTCCATATAGATATCTTTCTTAAATATTATTTAAAAAATAATTTTACATTCATCTATCAGATTTTATAATCATATTAAGCTACAACAGCAAGCAATATGTGGATGGATTTCAGCATGGCTATAGGTAAAAAATATCATGATAGTCAATACTTTTGCGCTGACATAATCCTTCACCACAAGCCTTATCTTATAGGTCTCTACCTTACCATCGGTATCTATTTTTTTTTGTAGATCCATTTACACCCAATGAAAATAATTTTCTCAGGTGGATCCACTAAGGTCCATACCTGGTTCGAATGCATTGAGTTAATTTCTGACTTTATTGCATCTAATTATTCTTAAAATCGATGTCAGACATCACTTCGTCAAAAGTATTAGGATCATCACCATGATCTCCATCTCCCATACAGAACGCTTCCTCTACATCCTCTTTTAGCATACCCATGTATTTTTTAGGAGGATGAAAGATTCTACCTGATCTATGAGGTGGAGGTAGAATATTAACTACTGACTTATCATGGATAGATTTCTGAGGATTTATACCTCGTTGCTCTTCAGAGACATTCTCGTTAAGCTCAACTAACCTCTTACTGCCACCATACTAGAGAAACTATTTTCTAAGAACGTGGCATTGTGACTCACAATCATATTGTGGTCATGTGAAAAGTAAAATAGTATCCCATAGATTTCTTGAGATATCCTATAAATCAAGCTACAACAGATCTATCCTCTAACTTGTCAGCTTTCTGTCTCTTGACATAGGCTGGACATCTTCAAATCTTAAGATAACTCAGACTCGACTTCTTACCATGCCATATCTCATATGGTATGGTAGAATAGATTTAGTAAAAATTTTATTTAAAATATGTATCACGGTAAGTAAGACGTGTCCCCAAAGAAATAAGGATAAATCAGTGAAGCTCATCATAGATCGGACCATATCTTATAGGGTCCTATTTCTCCTTTCAGATATTTTATTGAGTTGAGGCATGTCGGTAGGAGTCTATTAAGAGTATGCCATTCTTCTTAAGGTATCCCAAAATTTAGTACTTAGATATTCTCTCCTTGATCAGATCGAAGAATTTTGATAGGTTTATCTGTTTGCTTCTCTATCTCATGCTTGAATTTTCTAAACCTTTCAAAGGCTTCAGACTTGTATTTTATAAGAAATACATATCTGTACTATAATAGATCATCAGTAAAGATAATGAAGTAGCTATAATCATTTTTGATCTGCACATCAAATGGGCCATACACGTCGGTGTGTACCAGGACTAGTAACTCAATGGCCCTTTTTTCTTATCCTACAGAGGGTAACCTAGCCATTTTTTCTCGAAGGTATGATTCACAGATCAAAATTGACTCAGATTTAACCAAGTCTAGAATTTCATCTTTTTTCAGTCTGTTTATCCTGTCCTCTCCAATATGGTTAAGCCTATAGTGCCACAAGTATTTATGGTTAAACACATCTTTGGGTCTCTTTTGGCCTACGGTACTAACTACTTGCTCGTTTAGGTTCACATTAGCATCAACATGTAAGTGATAGAAACTATCAATCAAAAGATTAGATGCAACTAATTTATTTCATAAATAAATAGAATAATAATCTTTATTAAATTAAAAATAAATTCATTATGTGCTAGTACAAAAATTGAAATCAAATTTTGGTTAGCTACAGAAACAAAATAACTGTCTTTTAAATTTAATCTAAAGTCTGACGGTAATCGAAGAGGATAGATTTTAACGACTTTTACAGTAACTTTTGCTCCATTACCAACCCGAAGGATCATGTCACCTTACCTCAATCTCCTGCTTCTTATTAGATCCTGTATTGTAGTATATATATGAGCACTAGAATCAGAGTCCAATACCAAATTAGAAGTAGAAGAAATTATTAGGTTAGATTCCATTATGAGCATATCTTCAAAAGGTTGTTCATCCTTTTCATCTTTAGACTCTTCAGGTAAGACAGACAGTTTCTCCTCCAATAGCCATCGGAGTTACAGTGGAAACACTTTTTCTTCTCCATAGCTTTCTTTAGAGTATCCTTCTTAGATTTGCTCTCCTTCTTTTGATTCTTTACAAGCTTATTCTTTTCTTCCCTAGAGACTTTCTCTTGAAAGGTGCCCACTCAACAGCAAGAACAGAGCTTCTTGAACGTTTCAAGATACCCTCAGCAGTGACCAGCATATTGACCTACTTGGATAAGTTACAGTCTAATTTATTCATATGATAGTTTATAATAAACTGTCCAAATGAACTAGTCAGGGATTGAATGATCAAATCCACCTTTAACTCCCTTTATATGATAAGCTCGAGCTTCTCAAGCTCCTCAAGGTCCTTGATCATTGTCATACAATGATCGTGAACTGACTGTCCCCCATGTATCTTCATATTGAACAACCACTTGGACAATTTGAAGCACACAATCCGGCTCTATTCACCATACAACTCTTGCAAGTGAGTGATCATGGTATGGATAGTGGGTATGTGCACATGCTGGCTCTACAACTCATTTGATATGGAAGCCAGCACATAGCACTTTGGCCTAAGGTCATCATTCATCCACTTGTCTAGAGCAGCTCTTTACTCTGCCATAGGACGGGCTGGTAAGGCTGGAGCATCCTGATCGAGTACATACCCAATCTTCTCGAATGTCAGGATAATTCTGAAGTTTCTGAATCAGTCCTTAAAATTTATACCAGTCAGACAGTTAGTTTTAAAGATGCAGGCTAGTGGGTTAGAGGCCGACATTGTTTATCTATAATAGTAGAGATTCTAGTTAGATATTTATATTTAAATTTATATTTGCTCTAGAAACTTTTAGATGCAAATAGACTCCTACTATATTTTTGAATTCTGACACTCTCCGGATGGAAAGTGAAAATTCGATGCAACCAATGCAAGATTTTTAGTGGGTGCTATGGTCCCACCGATGCTGTGCACTTCATCTAACAGTTATTGGTGATATGTACACCGATGCATAGGTAACTCTTTGCCCAGATGCTTCTCTAAGTATATTGCAGCGACTTAGTCTCTAAGTCATGTGAGCTCAGATAACATATATTATCCTACTCTTTAGTTAAGCCAGATTCACCGTTCACAAGCAGGTGTGAAGTCGTCATTGAGTCCCTCAGATAACATATATTGGGCCCAATCCCATTTTCACTCTGGAGCAACTCTTTGCTAGTAGAGTGGTTGCATGTTTCTGATGCAACTGAACCATTATGACCAGTTGAGAACAGTCAACGCCAGTACCACGCTCGCACTTCTACAACGGTAGAAGACCATAAGGCTTAATATTGATTAGGGAGGTTTAGGTCAGGTCTCGTCTAATCAGTCATCACATGACCAATTTTACTGGCATGGGCTAAACTAAAACGTCTTAACAACTAATGAACCCAATCATCCAATTGGCCAGGTAAATGAGATCGATGGGAGGTACGCTATTAACTCGCCGTAGGTAAAATTTCTAGGTGAGTAGCCTCTCAATTAAAAACAACCAATCGAGATTTGTCTTAGACACCAAATGATTTATTGATTTCAATTAGTCAGCTTAGGTGAATCGAGTTTGAGCCATAAAGTCAAATTTGATCATTAGCTTGACTCGATTCTATATATGGGATTTAATCGACTCAATCTAGAATACTTGTAGAATCATAAGCTCAATTGATCTAACCTAAATCAATACTTGACTTAGTTTAATCAATAGCTACATTGATTTCGATCTAATATGATTAAATCATAACCTAAGATGCAATCCTAATGCAAAACTACCTATGTCCAATGATTTGTATACACACTAATTTCAGATCATAAAAATATTTTTCAGATCTAAATTTTGCATGAAAAGTAAGTTTTTGGTTCTCAAAATATTTTGAGAACATGCATGCAATCATATATCATATATATAAAAATTTTAATTTTTAAAATTAATTTTAGATCTAAACATACTATCATATATCGCATACATAAAAAATTCAGATCACAAAAATTTAATTTCTAACCTACGCATACTTTCATATATCACATATATGAAAATAATCAGAACTAAAATACTTTTCAGATCTGAACATAAATACATACATCGCATGTACGAACCAAAATCAAAATTTTAAAAATAATTTTAAAATTTTATACTACTTTCATACATATGAACATGTGGCTCTGATACTACTGTTAGATTTTCTACAGGTGCTAGTGCATGTGGATTTCAAAAATTTTTAAATCTAAAATATAATAAAAAATTAGATTAAAATACTTTTAATCTAAACATGCATTCATTATATAAAAGTTCCTATGGATCTAGTTTATTTACTAAAATTAACATAAACTGATTTTAGGATGAATAAAGAAAAGTCTGTGATCAATTCACATACTTGAATCACTTTTTCTTTACTTCAAATCTATAACTGGGGTTGAATCCAATTCAATTCCTGGATTTGAGGCTGAGTAGGTTTTGAATTAGTAGCACAAGTATTCTACCTCTACAGGTATCCACAGGGCCAATCTAAATTATTTTCTATTGAATCCTGCTTGCTTGAACCGGATGTCTGAATAAGCTTGAACTAAGTTTGAAAAGGAATCAACCCTTGAATCTTTTTTGATCTTTCTTTCTTGATTCTTGAAGAAGCCAAGAATCTTTCTTGATGTCTCAACTAATCAAGAAGAATAATTTTTAAGGAGTGGTTGTAACAAACTCCTAACAAACTTGAGAAGAAGAAGAAACCAAAAGCCTTGGCGCCAACACTTGACACCAAGCAAAGGGATGCTGCCCACCTCTCTTCTAGATCCAATAGGGGATGCCTAGAGAGAGAGGGCATGGGCTAGAGAGAGAAAAGAAGGGGAGGTGTTGGGCACAGTAAGGGTGGCGGCAAGGATGAGGAGATGAGTGATATGAAGAGAGATAGGGCTAAGGTCCTTTAATAGACAACATAAGGTATCCTAATCAAATTAAGATCCTTCCTTCTAATCATATTAGAAGTCCTAGCCTAAAACAACTTGACCATGAAAAAGGGCACCACCCATCCTTGACCCATGCCTACACCCAGAGCAAGGCATCCCATCATATGGGATCCAATTAAATGCTCTCAAATCAGTCCACATGATTTCATAAATTCACTTCAAGTATTCTTGATCAAATCAAGATGAATAAAATCAAGAAACTCTTTCTTGATTTAATCCGAACCATAGATTAAAAATCCAACCATTGGAGGTCATTGAATCAAATTAGGTTTAAATCAAGTGTGAAAATTGACTAATGCTTATCATATAAGCAAACCAACTACAAAAAAAATTGGGTTCACTCAAATGCTAGCAAGGTTAACATGAACCCAATAGGATTTCTCTAAATCCATATAAATAAGTACTTCATAAGTCTAATTATAACTAATCTAGGTTTCTTTCTTTATGTGTAATCACATAGGTTCAATTCTGTCTGGTAGTGAGACATACCATGATCTCTATCATAGATATCACTAAAATTTTTTCAGTTGGTTGGAACAGTTTCACTCTAACTCGACAAGAATCATTGATCCAGAATGATCCTATTGAGCTCTCACAATCTATCAGTGACATCTAGCAATATATAGTGATAATTCAGCAGAACTGACAAAAAATTTCTAGGTATGGTTAATGTGTGATACAATCCCTCTATCATAAGTCCGACTAGATCACAGGTCATGGATAAATCATCAAACCTCATTATCAGTCATATAATAGATCCGATCAGCTTAAGTCCATTAGTGATTCTAAATAAAATTTTTTTCATTAATCACACTGCTATGACCATAGATTTGTGGACTCAGCTTCTCAAATCTCATAGGACTACTCTTCTCTATTAAGGTCGAAAGATCCCATCTAGACGCACACCTTGCTCCCACAGCTCAACCAACCGAAGCCAACATCTACTATAAAAACTCATAATTGAGTTAATGCTTATGTGTATTTAAACTACAGTAATCTTACTGTGAGCAACTGTAACACCGCAGATCAAAAGATCAGTCATACAACTACAGCATCAAGATGATCACTGATGATTGGATAGAAATCTATGTGATCTCTCATATGGTCACAATCAGTAGTATTTATTCTCTAATAACTATCCATACTTGTCACTCAGTGTCTCTACATCGTAGACTAGAGACTCATCTATCCCAAAAGAAGTGAACGTGTGCTGATCTATCTGAATCGATCATCGACCCATGGCTATCCTATGATCGGGAGTAATTTAGAAATTGATCATACACACCTTTAATTCTCAACAGTTGAGAATATGTATTGTAACATCAATTTCATGGATGATTCAAGGATATACAATACTTGAATGAAAAAAAAACTTACTCTTTATTGATTAAATCAATAGTTTAAGTATATATATGTGTCGTAGAATAAAATGTGTCAGCCAACAATTGGCTTCTAGGACATACATCTAACAACTACGGCTTCATTAGGAGAAAAGAGGGAGAAAGAAGCTCGATGTTTACTGATAGAGGGCCTTAGGGTAGAAAGGGGTTTATTTATAGAGAACCCTAGGATCCTGGTGGCCCTAGGACTCTCGTTCTTTCCAGGATTCACCAGAGAAGAAGACTCTTAAGTCTTCTGTGATATCCAGCTCTAAAATTCTCTTGCACCAATCTTAGGGCATGAAAAGGAAAACAAAAAAAAATGAAAGAGACAAAAAAAAGAAAGAAAATATTAAAGACTCCTGCTAGGAGACTTCTTCCATGTGACCTCATTAGAGAGAAAGTCGAATCTGGGAAGGATTCGACCTCCCCTCCACTATATAAAAACCCCTCCTCCCTCATCCAAAGCTGACCACGATGAGCCCGACCTTCTTCCTTTCTTCTTTCTATTCTTTTTCTTCCAATTTTCATCGGATCCCCTTCACCATGCTCGTCGGAGTTTGAAACTAGAAACATCACTGGGGCCAAGGTACGGGCTCGATCCTTCCTCCTCTCTCTCTTCCCCATCCTCCTTGGCCCCGGGTCTCACCGTCGGCCACCAACTTTGCTGAAAAAATCAAGAAAAGAAGAACCCCTATTTTTTTCTATTTTGAACAAGCCTTCTCCCTCCTTTTTATCGCCCATGGTGCCGCACCCTTGGGTTGTGATCCCCACCTATCTGCTATCTTCTCGAAAGGTCTTGGCCATCGATGATCAGCCGATGAGCAGAGAAAATTTGAAAAGGGACGGATCTCCTATTTTTCATGATTTTTCCATGATTTTCTTCACTAACCGATCCTCGCCGTCAGCTATCCTTTGTCCCATCATCATTGGCCACCTGCTGGCGCTGTCCACTACTAGTCTTCTGGTTAAGAACCACTAGTCTCCACCCATATTCCTCCCTGTTCAGCCAAAGAAAGAAAGAAAGAAGGAAAAGAAGAAGAAGAAAGAAAGAAAGAAAAGAGATCCATGATGGCGCTGTCCACTTTCTCTAGAATTTCTCTCTCTACTCCCTCTTTCTCTCTCTACTAATCCATGAGCTCCAGTCTGAACCTAAGATGATCTTTCAAAAAGATCCGAACTCACTTTGATATCAGTGTAGATTCTCGATCCTAATCTGATCCTTACCAAAAATTTAGAGTCTGATCACTGTCGACCTCCTATTGAGCGCCTTGACATGACCCATGATGATGTTAATCATGATTTTTTTTTGAGAAATATGAAGATTCTCTCTCTTCACCCACTTTCTCTCTTTAAGAATACCTATAGACCCCTATCGAGTCATGTCTTCCTCTTTTAAGGATCCATATTGACTCCAACAAGATGATCTAAAATACTTTGATATTCATGCCACATGTCAAACTCATGCCGGGCATGTCTAGTATCTTTGAAACTCATTATTGATAAACCATGTTGATCGATCTTAATTTTATCCAACCTATGCTTCACGATTTCTTGATCGAGTCGTTTAGATCTGACTCTTGGCTAGGAGACCTTGAATTACTCCTGTGCCCGAAAAGCTTGTCAGACCAACCACCTGATCAATGGCCCCTTTCATTATTTAATTTATTGAACTAATTGAAAAAAAATTGATTATGATTTAATATTTTAAATAGGGTTAGCCGATTCTTCTAATGAAGTCTGAAGATCTAGGATGATCGAGATAAGTAGATCTTACACTCCTTATTTATTTTAAATTTTCATATTTTTATGCATATGACCTTTTATTGGTGAAATTATATTTTAATAAATAAAGACTAGCATATGTGATATAAAAAAGTATATTTTATTATGACCATTGATTTCATGAATATATTTTATGAAAATAGCATATTTATGAAGTATGAGTTTTTTTATTTTCCATCTATGTATATGTATATTTAAAAATATATATAAAATTTAAGACTCTCAAATAGCTATGAATGAATCCCTTTGGGAAGATTGACACTTGGAGCTAGCATCCACATAAAACATGGCCCTACCAACGGGTATAAAGTTGGCATACGAAATAAAAACTCTATCGATTAAGAAATATGGCCCTGTTATGGATATAAAAGTGATCTTAGTATGAATATCTATGTGCAATATTTTAAAACATGACATGAATATCTGACAAAAATTATTTATGAATTATGTTTATGAAATGTTCATGATTTATACATGCATGATTGATTTATGACTTATTTTTTTATATGCTCTATGAGATACTTTAATTTTATAATATCTGTTACTTTTAAATTTTATATTATCATGAAAAAATTTATATTTGATCTGATAAGAAAGCACAGGTTCTACTTACTGAGCTAGTATAGCTCATATTTTTTATTTTTTCTCTTACAGCGGAATAAATTAAGATCAATGAAGAATCTAAGCTTGGGGATCTGTGTAGCAAGCTTAAAAATTTGCATCTAAATCTTAGATTATTGGATGACCATAGATTGTACTTAACTATTTATGAATTATGAGATATAGATTGATATTTGATTTTGAATTTAGATGCTCTAAACAATATTGGTTTAATTATTTGATGAATGATAGAATTAAATCTTTTATTATATTCTATTTATGATGAAATTTAGATGTCTATAATGGATAGGCTTCGTGTTATCGTGGATCCTATCCCTCAATAGCATGGCTGTGTTATATTCCAAATTTAAGGACATGACAGAAATGGTATCAGAGCATAGGTTATGATTATTTGGGATTGTGGTGTAAGTGACTAGTATGATATAAGTAATATTAGAGCTTGGGTTATGATTATTGAGGACTATGGCTTAAGTGGAATTTGAGTATAAGATTATGATCACTAGGGACATGATAGGTGTAGCCTAAAGGATTCAAAGATTGGATTTTAGGTCAATGGGTATTATGATGGAGTTTATGCAGTGGCATATAATGTGTATAACAGAACTGATGAGTTATGTCTTGAATTTTAATAAGTATGTTTGACCTAAATTTTATAGGTGTTGACCTTTGAATATAGAATGTTATCTCGATAAGTTATGTTATGTTGTATATTCCCATTCAATTGCTATTTAGATGATTTTGGAATTCTAAACTCAATATGGTGAAGATCTTATGACTTTTGATGTTGATTGTCTGATCATTATAATTTTGAAAAGGAAGCTGTTTAGGATGTGAATTAAGAAAAAAAATTGCATCATATGAGAAAGAAATATTTTTGAGCATTGAACCTATAAGAGGATCATATATGAAACTTATATATAAATAAAAATAAATTTGGTTCTGTTGGTGGATTTGATTTGATTATGAGGACATGGGATACATATCTTGGTGGATTCTTTAGTTACTTAAATTATCATATTTGGATCTGATTACTTAATTTTTTTATATTTATTGGTGATTTTTGGATTGGGTTGAATTTCAGCTCAAAAATTTACTTTTGAAGATATTTTGCTATTATTGTTAAATTGAATAAAAAAAATGGTTTTGAGAAACCTATATGAGTTCTAACAAATAAGGAACAAGATTGCATGTCGGTTTATTTATTAATGCTCAGGGTCATGATGAAGGAAGCTTTATAAGAAATAACAGAATTGATTCTAGTCACAATGATATTGACTTGAGATCTTCTAATTTATTGGAGATTTGAGTTAATCATTTTACAAAAAAAGGGTTAGTTTGGCATCATCTTATTGATTGTGAGACAAATCTAGGATTAACTCACTTCAAACTAATTCTAAATATGTTAGATTCTTGATTAGTGGTAAGGCTTATGCAATGATTTCTAGCATGAAAAGTTGATTAAGGTTTAATCTTGATGTGATAAGCTCAAGGCATAGTAAAGATAAAGAAACTTAAAATTTGCTCTAGTTCTATCTATAAAAAAAATTAAAAGTTGGATATTTTTTAGATTCTAATGTAAAGTGATATTTTTGTCAGGATTCATCCGATAGCCTTGGAGGATTCGAATAGATCCAGATTAGAGTACACAATAGAATTATGATTGTTAAGAATACAAATTCTAATACAATAAGTGATATGAATGGAGACTTGACTTTCATAAAAGAGACTGCAATTGACCAATGAAAGGATAAGATTATCGATCCTTAGGTCATTTAGATATTGCAATACTATCCTCATTGATTGGTTCTTTGTTACAGTAGTAGTCAAAAGAGTTTCGGGCTTCTTAAGTTTAAGATTAGTGGATTGATATTCCTTGGATGAGCTCGAATGTAGAATGTTTGGGTATAGATATCCTTTTCTTAGCTTTAACATTATTACTTTATTTGTTTGAATAGATTTGAGGATTTTCTACAATAATAATTTAATTGTTACATCATATAGAAAGTTAAAAAGATAAAGAAGGATGTAGATTATGGGGAGCATCTAATGCTCTAGACTTTTTATTTTATTAAGAATAGGCAAGGTCGATTATAATTTTATGTGAAATTAACCAAGAGCAAATAATTCATAGGCAAGAAATTGTGAGATTTTAAGCTAAGATTAAGAGATCAAAGAAATCATTATCTTGCTAATAGAAATAATCTAGTTCAAATACCATATAATTATTTATGTTGAGAACTCATGGAACAAGTACTCTGAGATGTAGATAATTTGGAAGCCTAAGGATAGTATGAGGATTATATATTTTTAAAGTTCGAAACCTTAAGTATGTCAAGTTTTGAGGATAAACTTTTTTTTAAAGGAGGATAGAATGTGATACCTGGCTCTAAAATCTCCTTGCATGAATCTTAGAGTATGAAAAAAATAAAAAAAGAAATAATAGAGATAAAAAACAAAAGAAGGAAAACATCGAAGACTCTTGCTGGGAGTCTTCTTCTGTGTGACCTCATCAGAGAGGAAGTCGAAACCAAAAGGATTCGACCTCCCCTCCACTGTATAAAACCCCTCCTCCCTCATCCAAAGCTAACCACGATGAGCCTAGCCTTCTTCTTCTCTTCTTTCTCTTCTTTTCTTCCGATTTTTGTCAGATTCCCTTCACCATGCCCACTGGAGATTGAATCTAGAAATATCATCAGAGCCAAGGTAAGGGCTCGATCCTTCCTCCTCTTTCTCTTCCCCATACTCTCTTAGCCCCAAGTCTTACCGTCAGCCACCGACTTTGTCGAAAAATCAAGAAAGAAGAACCCCTATTTTTTCTATTTTGAACAAGCCTTCTCCCTCCTTTTTTCAGCCACCAGCACCGCCCCAATGGTGCCGCACCCCTGGGTCGTGACCCCACCTACCTACTATCTTCCTCGAAGGTCTTGACCGTCGGTGATCGATCGATGAATGGAGAAAATATGAAAGAGGTGGATCCTTATTTTTTATGATTTTCCCATGATTTTCTTCACCAACCGATCCTCGCCGCCGCTCATCCTATGTCCCATCATCGTTGGCCACCTACTACCGCTACCCGCTACTGGTCTTCCGATCAAGAACCACCAGCCCCCACCCATATTGCTTCCTATTTGACCAAAGAAAGAAAGAAAGAAGGAAAAGGAAGAAGAAGAAAAGAAAGAAAAAAAGAGAGAACTTCTCTCTCTCATTCTCTCTCTTCTTCTCTCTCTACTCCTCTTCTCTCTCTACTAATCCATGAGCTCTAGTATGAACCTAAGATGATCTTTTCAAAGAGATCCAAACTCGCTTTGATATCTATATAGATTCTTGATCTTAGTCTGGTCTTTATTAGAAATTCAGTCCGATCGTCGTTGACCTCCTATTGAGTACCTTGATATGACCCCTGATGATGTTAATCATAAATTTTTTTGTAAAATATAAGATTTTCTTTCTATTTTCTCTCTCTTCACCCATTATCTCTCTTTAAGAATACCTATGGACCCCTATCGAGTCATATCTTCCTCTTCTAAGGATCCATGTTGACTCCGATAAGATGATCTAAAACTACTTTGATATTCGTGCCATATGTCAAACCCATGCTGAGCATGTCTAGTATCTTTGAAATCCATTATTGATAAACCATGTTGATCGATCTTGATTTTTGTCCAACCTATGCTCCATAATTCTTGATCGAGTCATTTAGATCTAATCCTCGGCTAGGAGATCTTGAATTGCTCCGATGCCTGAATAGCTTGTCAGACCAACCACTTGATCAATGGCCCCTTTCATTATTTAATTTATTAAACTAATTAAAAAAATTGATAATAATTTAATATTTTAAATAGGGTTAGCCGATTCTTCTAACAAAGTTTGAAGATCTAGGATGATCAAGGTAAGTGGATCTTACACTTCTTATTTATTTTAAATTTTATATTTTTTATGCATATGATCTTTGTTCATGAAATCATATTTTTTATAAATAAGGATCAGTATATGTGATATAAAAAATATATTTATTATGAGTATTGATTTCATGAATATATTTTATGAAAATAGTATGATTATGAAGTTTGAGTTTTATTATTTTTTATCTATATATATATATATTTAAGAAAAAATATAAAGATTTTAAAGGCTCTCAGATAGCTATAAATGAATTCTTTTGGAAAGGTCGACACCTAGAGCTAGCATCACGAAATATGGCCCCGCCAATGGGTATAAAGTTGGCACACGAAATAAGAACTCTATTGATTAAGAAACATAGCCCTGTCATGGGTATAATAGTGACCTTAGCACGAATATCTGTGAGTAATATTTTGAAATATGACATGAATATCTGACGAGAATGATATGTGAATCATGTTTATGAAATGTTCATGATTTATGCATGTATGATTGATTTATGACTTATTTATTATGTACTCTATGAAATGCTTTAATTTTATAATATCTGTTACTTTCTAAATATTACATTATTATGAAAAACTTATGTTTGATCCGATAAAAAGTATAGATTCTATTTACTGAGCTAGTATAGCTTATATTTTTTTATTTTTTCTCTTACAAAGGAATAAGGTGAAGATTGATGAAGAGTTCAGGCTTGGAGATCTGTATAGCAAGCTTAGAGATTTTGCATTTGAATCTTAGATTATTGGACGACCGTAGATTATACTTAACTATTTACGAATTATGTGATATAGATTGGTATTTGATTTTGGATTTAGATGCTTTGAACAATATTAGTTTAATTATTTGATGAATGATAGAATTGAATCTTTTATTATATTTATTTATGATGGAATTTAGATAACTATAATGGATAGACTTCATATTATTGTGGGTCCCATCCCTCGGTAGCATGGTCATGTTATGTTCCAGATTTGAGGGCGTGACATCTTCTTCCCATTTTTTTTTGATTTTGGATGGGACGTGAGCCAATTTTCAATGGGCTAGTCCAACTGGACTAGGCCATCACATTCTATCCCCTTAAAAAAAGTTTCATCTTTGAAACTTGACATACCTTCATTTTCAAACAAGTGTGGATACTTAGTCTTCAAATCATCTTTCACCATACTTTCGCTATGCAACTTTGGTCTAAGCTATGCTTCTAAGTCTCATATTCTGAACTATTTCTATTAACTAGCTTCATCCTTTAAGTAATGCAATTATATATATATAAGTTTGCCATGAATAACTTTATAATAGTAGTGGCTCATCCAGTTTCTAAAATATATAATTCAAAGATATAGTAAACTAAGAAAGAATGAGAAGAGCTATGATCAATAGTCATACAGGCATCTTCTATAGTTGATTGGAGTTGTACCTATCACTACATTATTGCTTATCGTAGTATCCTATAGAGTCAAAGTAGATATTCGTGCATTCCTTCTTTGTCCTTGTTCAACTAAGCCAACGGTTTTGGAGTCATTTGTTTCTTACTAAGATATTCTCCTGACAAATGTCCCCACTTGCCTCACTGATAACATGCTCTAAGCTTCTTAAGACAAGGTCCATCATGATTTTTACTGCAATACCCACAAGTCTCTGCTCTCATCTTCTTCTTAGGGTTGTTCTCTAAGTTTTCATGCTGCACTATAAGAAAAGAGCATTTTTACGATAAAATTATTTATGATAAAAATATTTTTATTATCAATAAAGTTATTTACGATGATAAAAATATTCATCATAAATAATTTAATATTTATGATGAAAATAATTTTTCATCGCAAATAGTCGGATATCAGCGATAATTTTTTTTTCATTATTAATATATATTATTTATGATGAATATTTTATCATAAATAATATCCCATTTATTTTAATTTAAATTTCAAATATTAGTGATGAAATATTTTTATCATAAATAATTTAAGTATTTACGATGAAAAATATTTTTTCATCACCAATAAGTTATTTCCAATAAAAATATTATCATCATCAATATTTGAAAAAAATAAGAAATTTAAAAAGTTAAAAATTATAAATTATTATGGTAAAATATTACATTATAATAGCTTAATATTTGAGAT
>KE505468.1:214143-227583 GCA_000441515.1 Elaeis oleifera
TCAATAATTTTTTTTTCAATTAATAATTTGCTCTTTTCATCAACCAAAGAAGATTTGATTTTTTAATTTTATTTTTCAGCCTTATCTTTTTGAATTCATCCATTAAGTCATTAAAGACTTCAAACAATTCATCAAATATAAATTTGAAAGGATTTTCAGAATTTACCTCATCATCAAAGGCCATGAGGCAAAGATTTGCCACTTTCTCTTCTTCATCGGAGCTTGAAGTGTCACTATCTCTCTAAATTCCTAGCATTGCTCTTTTCTTGATCCTTTTAGGTGCTTCTTGAGTAAAGAATAATCTGACTTGTAATGTCCCCTCTTATTGCAATTGTAGCATGTGACACTCTTTTTTTTTTCTTGTTCATTTTCTTTCTTCTTCATACTTCTCTTCATAAGGAACTTCTTAAATTTTCTTGTGAGTGATACCATATCCTCATCATCTTCACTCTCTTCCTCATATTCTTCTTCCTCCAACTCATCGCTTTCTTCATAATGTGCAGTGGATTTGAAGGCGGTGGTCTTCATCTTCTTTGGCTCTTCCTCTTCTTCTCTTTGAGCTATGTTCAACTCATAAGTCATGAGTGAACCTATCAACTCTTCTAGGGACAGCTTGGTAAGGTCTTTAGCTTCTTGCATAGCCATCACTTTCACTTTTCATTCCTTTAGCAAAAATCTTAAAATCTTGCACACAAGTTCATAGTTAGTATAGATTTTGTCAAAACCATTTAATATATTAATAATATTAGTAATTTAAAAAATATATCAAAATTGACTCATACTTTTTATTTAAATATTTCATATTTGTGAACAAGTAAATTAATTTTGAACTTCTTAACTCAGCTTGTTCCCTTATGAGTAACTTCTAATCTTTCTCAAATTTTTTTGACTGATGTATATGTAGATATTCTATTAAATTCATGTACATCTAGAGAGCAATAAAGCATATTGTGGCTTTAATATTTAACTGAGCCATCTTTTTATTATATTCATTTCAATCTTTTTTGGTTTGAAAATAGACATACAATTAACTATAATTATGGATATGTGTGGTCCTCTAGTTATGACTCCCCACATGTTATAATCTAAAGTTTGTATAAATATCTTTATTCTAGCTTCTCAAAAAGTATAGTTTGTACCATTAAATAGTAGTGATCTAGAAGTTGATTGTCTTTCGGTAAATGAGGACCTAATCGGGGTTGCCATAATCTTTTACTCTAAGACTGTTAGATCAACAACTAATAACAGAGCACCCATTTTGATATCACTTGTTGCCCAGAAGGTAGCAACCCAAGAGGGGGTGAATTGGGTTCTTTAAAAATTTTAACCAAGTTTAATCTCTAAACAATAATGTGCATTAATTAATTTAACAAAACTACTTAAGAGGTAATCAATATATGCAGCAGCTGATTTGAGATATAAGATAAGCTTTACAACAATTAAAATAATGCTAAGGAGAAATTAAACTAAGCAATGCAATAATGGAAAGCAAGAAGTCAAAGCACACCACACACACAAGTAATTTATAGTGGTTTAGTGCAACTCCGCACCTACGTCCACTCTCCAAACACCCATTGGAAATTTATTATAATCAGTCCAATTACAGTACATTATTTTCAGGCTCACAATAAATTCAATTAATTTTTCGAGCTTACCAACCAAAATCTTACATTGATAGTTTTTTGAATTCACCATCAAGCCAGTAGATTTTTTGAGCTTATCAACCAAAACCTACAATATCTAATTTTGAACTTGGATAGGCCTAATCTCTAAGTTTCTTTCCTCCAAAAAACTTATAAAGAAAACAAAAATATAAAAAAAAATTACAGCACAAAAAATAAAAATAGAAAAATAAACTCTTTGAGGGTGAAGAAGAGGCTGAAAGATTGGCTCATTTGAAGCTTTGCTTTCTCTTCTTTAAAGGTTGAGAGGATACTTGAGATGTTGTAGAAGATAGCTCTTGAATGCCTTTAGAAATCAACACTTGAATCCTCTCTTTTTCCTTTCTTTTTGATGTGCAATGTGGCTCACTCTAATCTGAAATAATTTCTCATTTTTCTCCCTTAATCTAGCTTCCAAATTAATTTCTAGCCTTAAATAGTCTTGAAGATAGCTGGAGAGTGAGTTTTAGCCGTTGGAAGTCTTGGACTATCATTAGAGTGGAGAAATAGCCATTGGAGATGTTGCAGAAAACTAACCGTTATAGCCTGTCCCGTGTCACGAGTCGACTCAATTTTTTTTGGAGTCGGCTCGATTTCATTTCAAGTTGACTCAATTTTATTTCGAGTCGGCTCGATCTTAGATATGCAGAAATTACTTTCTGTCCTGCGAATGAAGTCGGTTCATCTTAAAAAGGAGTCAACTCGTTTTTATGCTAGAACTACTCCAACATACCGGAGTCGACTTTTCTTCATCAAGAGTCGACTCCTCTTAGCCAAACATGAAAAAATATGATCTTTGAAGTGCTTTGGCTTGGTATCTTGAGGAGATCTTTTTAATAAATATTTTTTTCAATTTGAACACCTGAAAAGACCTACATACAATCTTGAAATAGATGATTAGTATCATTTATACTCAATATTTTGGAATCATCAAAATCAGTCTTGGGATCAACATAATAGCAAAGTTTGCCAAGGCTTGATCCTCTCTGTTGCTCATCATCACTTATAAAAAATACTAGCATTAATCAGATTCCTTAAATGAGCAATAGGAACTTTAAAAAATTTATCTATTCTTATTCAATTAAACTTGATCTAGCTAAATGAGACCTAACTACCTATTGTTAGACTTTAAGTTTTACCCATAATCAAACCTATTACTCTAAAATCATAAAATATCATGCCTTAAATTTAGGACATAATACAATCATGCTATCGAGAGATGCTATCCTCGATAACACAAAGCCAATCAATCGTAATCAGCTAAAATCCATCATAAGTAAAATATAATAAGATGTTCAATTTCATCACTTATTAAGTAATAAATCAAGATTGATTTAGAGCATCTAAATCTAAAATCAAAATAAAACCCATATCTCAAAATTCATAAATAATTGACTACAAGTCTAGAATCATCAAATAAACTATATTTTCATTACAAAATTCTCAAGCTTGCTATGCAGAATCTCAAGCCTGGATCCTTTGTCGATCCTAACTTCTTTCTCTATAAAGAAAAAAAAATGAAGAGATATGAACTACACTAGCTCAGTAAGTAAACTTTACACTATCTTATTTGGATCAAGCATAAGTTTCTACATGCATCAATAAATCATTTAGAGAAGATGATTATCATCATAAATAAACTTTCATAATAATAGTATATCATAAATAAATCATGCTCTTGTATATGTATAAATTATATAATTTTCATAAACATAGTTTTCAATACATAGTATAAATAGATTCATAAATCATATTAATTTTACAGATAAAGTCATAAATTATCTATTATTTTGCCATATCATATTTCTTAATAATTCTTTCAGCCTAAATGTTAAGTTCACTTTATACCCGTGATAAGACCGTAATCAAATTATGTCAACTACTATAATCCACTGGCGAGGGCCGTATGTCGAGCTACTATAATTCATTGACGAAAATCATGTGCCAAGCTACTATAACCTACTGGTGAGGGCCATATTTCAAGCTACTACAATCTACTAGTAAGGACCATATACAACTATCTGAGAGCCCATAGTCATACTTAAATTATATTTCTTAAAATATATGTTCTTACATCATAATAAAATAAGTTGAAAGACATTTATCAACCTTATAGAGTTCATAATTTATAAAGTGAAACAATTATGAAATTAGTATTTTTATAATAATTGGACAGTTTTTCATAAGCATAGGGTTCATAGTTCACAAACAAATCATTAATATTAGAATATCCACAATACCATACTTTTATGATAATACATGATTTACATACTATCATATGTTTGATTCTTAATTTAAGAAACATAAAATCATTGATGTCAAATATTCTTTTTATATTTTATAAAATCTTAATCATTAAAGCATCCGATAATTTAAAAATAAGTAAGAAGTGTCGGAGTTAATTACCTCTTCTATTCTAGCCCTTCAAACTTCGCTAGATAAATTTATCGAACCTATTTAACATATTAAAAATATAATTAATTCTTATTTGATAAATTCAATCATAAAAAAAGAATACTGTAGATTGGGTGGTCGGTCTAACAAGCGATCCGAGCATCAAGGTAATTTATGGCCTTCTAGCCAAGAGTCAAATCTAAGTGACTTGATCAAGAAATTATAAAGCTCAGATTGGATCAAGACCAAGTTTGATCAATAGGTTCATCAATAGTGAGTTTCAAAGATACTAGATATGGCCGACATGGGGTTGATATATCGTGCGGATATCAAAGTAGCTTCAGGTTATCTTGTTTTTATCTCAGGTTTATATTGGAGTTTATGGATCAAATAGAGAGAGAAAGAGAGAGAGAGTAGAGAGAGACATAAGAGAGAAGAAGAGAGAGAGAGAGAGCCTTGTCTCTCTTTATTTTTTTTTCTTTTCTTTTCTTTTCTTCTCTTCTTCTTCCTTTTCTTCGCCAAACAAGGGAGGAAGGGGCAGTGGTTCTTGGCCAGAAGATCAGTAGCAGGCAACGATAGTAGGTGGCTGATGGTGATGGGGTAGGGGACAGCCGGCGGTGAGGATCGACCGATAAGAAAATCATGAGGAAAGGTCTAAAAACAAGGGATCCAAGGTTTTTTCTTCTCGGATTTTCTTCGATGGTTGTTCATCGACGGCCATGATCTTGCCGTGATGGGTTGTGGGGAGGCCGAGGTACTCAACCAACGGTCCGACTTCATGGGGGCGATGCCAGCGGCCGAAGAATGGGAGAAAACTCTCGGCCATTAATCACATTTGACTGCCGCATGCGCTAAAAGCTATAGGCCCAAACCTGTCACAATAAGCACAAAATAGATAGTAAGTCATAATATTTATTCTTTCCATTATCTAGAATATGGTCGGCTTTTAGTAACTACACCATATATAAACACCTTCTGCTTTCACAAAAGATCAAGGAACTAATTTTCTCTTGTTCAGTATTCTTTATCCTCTCTTTGCCTACAAGATAAAGGAATGGAATAATCTCTTATATTCTAATGAAATGAACAGCATAACAGTTAAAATTAAGAAAACAAGGTACTTGATTTTTGTGTGAAAAGATAATATACGATATGCCTAAAAGGATGAGAATGATGAAGAATATCAAAGGCACACATGATGGCTTCTCTTCACGTATACTTGTTCGCAGAATGATGGTAGGAAAACTGATCAGCCAGTTCCAATCCATTAAAAATATGAAGGATTAAGATGAGACATCTCAGAAATATCAGCATGCATCTAGCTCAAAGATTTCTAACATGCCTAAACTAATACACACTCAAATAAAGAAACATTTGCCAAGGAATGGATAACTTCTAAATAATATGGATCTCTTACACCGAAGGGAGAGTTTGTCGTTTAAGTATATGCTATAAAGATTATAATTTTGTCATCAAACTAATGAGCACAACTAGAATCTTCAGGATATGTAAAGAATAATGTTAGTGTGGAGCAAAGATGACAAATTCAAGTATTCCAATGCGTATGATAGATTGAATAATTATTTACGCAATCAGGTTCAAGTAACAATATTGGCGAAATAGAAGTGCAACTACAGAAAGAAATAGCAAATGTTGGACATTCCTACCGGGACCTTTTATATGTGACCTGTTCCTTTGCATGGTTGTTTGTAGATGACCATTAATTACGGATTTTTGTCCATCCAATACTGTTAGTGCCATGTGATTCCTATGCCTCCTCTCCTATACATGTCAGCCTTATGCAGCCTTAAGATGCTGTAATATATAGAGAGAGAATGGTGATGAAGGTGCCACCTTGGTTAAGTCTCTTAGGGTTGTACCAGAGAACTAGGTTCAAATCCATTCTCAGACAACGTTTGAAAGGTAAGAGATATTTATAGGAGGGCGGCCTTTGTTATCTAACCCACCGCATAGAGAGTTGCAACCGAGTTGAGTCGGACTGGGGTATGTTTGACCTTGATCAGGTCCAACTAAATTTGAAGATCTTGATTTTGAAATAGACTAGACCAAGGGGTGATTGGGTCAGGTTGGGTTTGGCTAAGGAAAAAAAATGAAGGGCGAGTAGGTCGGAGAAGCTTGTATTACCGGGATGAATAAAAGGATTAGTTTGATGAGGGTTGATACTAGTTTAGGAACTACAGTTTGAAAGAATAAACAATTGATATATATTTCTAAATAAGAATCCACTAAAATAAACGATGAACGCTTCAAAACAAAGTGCCAGAAGGTCGAAAGAGGTGAGGTGACGTTGCCAGGATGGATAGAGAGATTATTCTCCATGAGCTTTCGTTCAACGAACTAGGCAGGAAATACATCAAGAAGAAGGGGTTTCATGTGACTTAAGTTTTCAGAGTAGGCCACGTCAAGTTTGGGTTAGGTCAAGCATATTTTTTTATTAACCCATATTGGACCCAGATGATATATACAGGCCGGATTGGGTTGGATTGAAAATTATAAAATCTAGACCTGAATCAACATACATGTCTTTAAAAAAACATTGGCTAGGTCTAATTGGGTCAACACTAAGTCAAGCCGATATGTCAAATTGTCCAATCTGTGGTCCTAATTGTACATATGTTTCTATCTATGAGAAATTTTTTGTCCACCGCCCTCAGTGGAGAAAACTGAGATGGAGCGTACCGTTTCACTAGATTGGGCCACAGTGCAATTAACTGGTGTTGGAAACTGGTGCAGTTTCGTTATTAATTATCCTACATGGCTCAATCCGATGAAGTGGTGCATTCCATCTCAGTTTTTCTCCATCAGGAGCGGTGGACAAGAATTTCTCCTCTATCAATCCCTCAAAAGAGAGAGATCAGTGGTGGGCTTTGAGTTCTCTCTCCACTTGTTATTGATGAAATGGTTCATCAGTCTTTTTGTTGATGAACTAGGTGTGATATTTAGGCCATGGCCCAAGTCTTCACTGGACCTACTTCTGCGGTACTCAAAAAGTATTATAGGATGTTGTGCATAGTTGGACATCATTTATTATAAGATGGACGGCCACTCGTGTTCTATCCAAACTGTCCAAATGTCTCTGAAGTTTATAAATCTTTTCTTTTTAGTATTCTAATATCCGTACCATTGGAGATTTGATTTTCAAAATATTTAATTAAATTTAATTTATATATAAATTTTTATCTCTTATCTGAGAAAAGATAACCATTTCCATTTTCTTCGGCACAAAATGGAAAAATGGGATCGTGCGTTCCTAAAAAAGAGAACTCCCCACAACATTCAATAGTTCCTCGTACTCTATAAAAAGAATTACTGATTTACACAAAAGTAACAACAACTCTAACAGAAATCTTTTCTCTTCATTTTTCCTTCTTATTTTCTCTTGAATTGGGATCTTGAAAGCCGGATTGACATTCAATCAAACACTCCTTCGAGACCGTGCAATCGAAGAGATCGGGATAATCCGAGGTATTGTATCACTGGAGAAGCTTTGTCGGATACTTTGACATGCAGGGGCTAAAGCTACTCTAGGACAGTGCATCGCACGTCTCACCAGGCTATTTCCGAAATCCATTTCTTTTAACTCAATTTTAATTTAATTCATTATTATTTGTTATTTGATTGAATCAAAATTCATGAAATTTAGATCAAATTCTAGAACATAATCCAACAATCTAGAGTAGCTTTATCTGGAATTCAAATTACCTGCGGTCTCCTCTTATTTAGATTCTGTGATTTGTTTTTAATCTAATTTTAGTATTTGGAATAACTTGTTAGCTTTCATTATTATCAATTTATTTTCTACAATAGAGTAGAAATATTTATTTGCTTTATTTATTTACTTCAATATATGGAAAATATGTTGAGAACTGTAATGGCCTACATTTTTTCGGCAAAATCAAACCTGCTTGATGGAACAAATTTTCGTCGGTGGCAGAATCAAATGAAATTCTGGCTCACTACTTTGGGATTATTCTCTACTATTTTTGATCTGTGATAAGTTCGAGTGTGGGTCATGTTGTGGTACCTCCGCCGACAAACCATCGTAGAGGTCATAGATCTGCACAAGTTGTCGCACCCACTACAGAAGCTTCACCGTCCACACCTGTTCTCACTCTTGACATGATTAATTATCATTGTGTGAATAGAATATTAAGTGCTTTAAATGAAAATTTTATGACATATGTTGGCATATGACTTCTGCCAAAGAACCATGGAAAATCTTAGAAGATAAGTATGGTCAATTAGATCCAGGACAAAAAAGATTTAAAGCTTCTGATTTTATAAAATATAAAATGGTAGAAATAAATCTATAATTGAGCAATTAAATGAATTTGAATTAATGGTGGAATAACTTAGGTCTAGTGGTGTGACTTTAGATGGAAATTACATAGTAGCTAGCCTAATTGACAAATTACAACCTTCTTGGTCATCTCATGTTCACAACCTAAACCATATTCAAGGTGAATTAACTTCAAATTATATCCTAAACTCTATTAGGATTGAGGAGACAAATAGAACAAAAGAAAAGAAAGAAAAAAAACAACCAATCATAAATAATTTGGAAGGAAATTTTAAATCAAAGAAAAATAAAAATAATTTCAATAAAAAAGAAGATTTAATAAACACATTTTAATTATAACAATAACAATAATTATAGGACTAACTATAATCAAAAACTCTATGTGTGTGGCAGGACGAATCATGTTGCCAAAGACTGTTTCTATAAGAAGACGTCTCCCTCAGCATCAAATCAAAAATCATCCAAATCTGTGCAATCTCTTGTCCATATGCTGACCACTGGACCTTGTACCACTGAAATGGCATCCAGATCTGTTTCTAATTTTTCAGAATAAATATGACCTTAGATGTTAATGATTGATGGATTGACACCGGGGCTAATGTGCATGTGTGTGCTGATCACTCTTAGTTTTCCACCTATCAGGCCTTAAGTGGAGGAACTGTGACTCTTGGTACATGTGCTTTTGCTATTGTGTCGGGAATTGGTCGAATAGATCTGAAGTTGACTTCTGGCAAGTCCTTGACCCTTCATGATGCCCATCATATACCAGAAATTAGAAAAAATCTAATAAGTGGATCCCTACTCATTCAAAGAGCTTTCAAGCTAGTTTTTGAATGTAATAAAATTGTAATTAGTCGAGGAATAAATTTTGTAGGAAAGAATTTTTATGTAATGGTTTGTTTAAGCTGAATGTAATTTCTTCTCATGTAAATATAAATTCTCTTATTTTAAATATTGAGTGTTCTTTTCAAATTTGGCATGCTAGACTTGGACATATAAATTATAAATCATTAAGAAATATGATAAAATTAAACTTAATTCCAAAAATGTAAACAAGCTAAGATAAATATCAAATTTGTGTGCAAGTTATACTTCCTCGTCAACATTTTAGAACCATATATAGAGACTTTGATTTACTTGAATTGATTCGCAGCGATGTATGTGACTCAGGTCGAGTATCTCGAGGAGGAAATAAGTATTTATAATATTTATAGATGATTTTTAAATATTGTTATGCGTATTTAATAAAACTAAAGATGAAGTATTCAATAAATTTAAATATATAAAACTGAAGCTGAAAATCAGACACAAAATAAATTAAAATTTTAGATCTAATCGAGGTGGGAGTACATCTCGAATAATATCGCTCTGTT
Organism: Elaeis oleifera; assembly: GCA_000441515.1. Taxonomy (NCBI): domain Eukaryota; kingdom Viridiplantae; phylum Streptophyta; class Magnoliopsida; order Arecales; family Arecaceae; genus Elaeis; species Elaeis oleifera. The sequence goes on from KE505468.1 coordinate 223,893, forward strand.
CTGCCAAGAGCATGGCATTATACATAAGGTCACTGCTCCATACTCACCTCAATCAAATGGAGTTGTTGAAAGAAAAATCGAACTCTAATGGATATGATAAACTCAATAATTTTAAATTCTGGCACACCTGAAAACTTGTGGGGGAAGCATTAATTTCTGTCTGTATGATTTTAAATAGAGTACCTCCAAAATATACTAATAATACTCCATGTGAACAATGGAAAAAGCAAAAACCTAATTTAAATTTCTTAAAGTGTGGCGGCATTTGGCAAAAGTAAAATACCTGAGAATAAAAGAATAAAATAGAACCTAAAATAGTTGATGCAATCTTCGTAGGATATGCAACAAATAGTAGTGCAAATAGATTTTTAGTCATTAATTCTGAAATAAGTGAAATTTCAAATAATACAATTATAGAGTCTAGAGATGCAATTTATTTTGAAGATAAATTTCCATATAAAACAAACATAAATAATAATGTACAATCAAATATTCAAATTTCAAATCCTAGAATTATACCTAGAGATCAAAATGAAGATGAAGATGAAGAACCTAAGAGAAGTAAAAGAGCAAGAATACCTAAAGATTATGGAAAGAGTTTATATAATGCTAGTAGAAGATGCACCTTTAACTCATGAAGAAGCTATGAAATCTATAGATGCTGAATTTTGGAAAGAAGCTATAACAAATGAAATTCAATCAATTAGAGAAAATCAAACTTGGACTTTAATTGATCTACCTCAAGGATGTAAACTAATAGGTTGTAAATGGATATTTAAAAGAATTAAGACTAGATGCTACTATAGAAAATATAAAGTCAGATTAGTAGCTAAAGGATTTACCCAAAATCTGGATGGACTATTTTGACGTTTATGCCCCAGTAGCTAGAACTACAATAATTAGAACACTTTTAGCTCTAGCCTCAATTCATAAATTAATTATATATCAAATGTTAAAACCATATTTTAAATGGAGAATTAGAGGAAGAATTTATATGGTACAACCAGAAGGATTTATAATTCCAGGTCAAAAAAATAAGGTTTGCAAATTAAGCCGATCTTTATATGGTCTTAAGCAAGCTCCTAAACAATGGCATGAAAATTTGATAATTTAATAATTTCAAATGGATTTGAAATTAATATGTCTGATGAATGTGTTTATAATAAAAGAATAGGTGATCAAGTTGTAATAATGTGTTTATATGTAGATGATATATTAATATTTGAAACTAACATGGATGTGATCCAATTTGTTAAGGATTTATTAATACAAAATTTTGAAATGAAAGATTTAGACGAAGCAAATATAATCCTAAATACAAAATTATTAGAAAGACAATATGATAATCTTATTACAAAAGCATTATGCTGAACAATTACTAAAAAATTTGGATACTTTGATCTAAACCTATTGGTGCTCCTTTAATTCCTTCTGTTCATCTAAAGAAAATATAGGTAATCCTATTTGTGCTGATAAATATACACAAATTATAGGATCATTAGGTTTTTAGTTAATTTTACAAGACCGGATCTAGCATTTGCTATAAATAGATTAAGTGGATATTTGTATAACCCAAGCAGAGAGGCTTGGATTGCACTTGAAAGAGTGCTTGCTTATATTAAAGGCACTCTTTCATATGCATTACATTTTACTGGTTAACCTCTAGTCCTAGAGGGTTATAGCGATGCAAATTGAATTAGTGACACTTTAGATGTTAATTCCACTTCAGAATATGTATTTGTCTTAGGAGGTGCAACAGTTTCCTAAAAATCAACTAAACAGTCATTGGTAGCTAGAAGCACTGCAGAATCTGAAATGGTAGCACTTGACCTCATTGTTAGTGAAACAAAATGGCTAAGAGAATTCTTCCATTATATTCCACTTGGTGTACATCCAATTCCACCAATATCAATACATTGTAATTCTAGAGCAGTGTTAGATAAATGTGCACAAAAAATTTTTGATGTAAAGATGAGTCGACGCATAAAAATGAGACACAAATATATTAGAGGTTTAATTGAACAAAATGTGATATCACTGTCATTTGTAAAATCAATAAAGAATATTGCTGATCAACTGACAAAAGGATTATCTAGGACAGTGGTCCTAGAGTCATCGAGAGGGATGGGATTAAGCCCAGAATAGAAGTCATCAATGGTGGGAACCCAACCTAAAAGGTTCAATGGGTAGAAACAAACCAAATATTCAATGGGTAGAAACAAACCAAATGTATGACTATTGTGAGGAGCACCCTTTTTTATTTTCCTGTCCCTACGGCAATAATACTTATATTATAAAAGATAAGGGATGAGGAAGAGCTAAAGCACTGATTGATTCCGAGACCCATGAGGTGGGGTATTTACCTTATCTACACCCTTATCAGGACCTACTAAGTGTGTGAAGTCGTGAGGCCGCGACTATGAAATTTGGGCTGATTCTTAAAACACACATGATTCGATACTTGTGCATGGCTATCAAAAGCACGCTCCCACTTCGAATGAAACTAGTTGTTCTGTGCGTGTAATTTGTAGAAATCCATTTTACCGGCCTGATTCAAGGCTTAGTCCATCAAGTGCCCGTAGGTGTATACAATCAACATTAAGCTAAGGTTCAAATTGAAAGGTACCTATAGCCGAATGCACAAAATAAAGATCTCAATTAATTTGATATCTTTTAATTTAATTATTGTTAATATTTTTAATTGTTTATATGTTTTAAAATTGAGGATTTTTTTTTTTAATTAAATTTTTAAATTAAGTGGGGGAATGTTAGAGATTTGATTTTAAAATATTTATTTTAAAATTTAATTATATATAATTTCTATCTCTTATTTGAGAAAAGATAATCATTTCCGCTTCTCTCGATACGAAGTGGAAAAGTGAGATTGTGCATTCCTAAAAAGGAGAACTTCTCACAATGGTCCAATGGTTCCTCGTATTCTATAAAAGAGAATTATTGATTTACATAAAATAACAACTCTAATTGAGATTCTTTTTTTTATTTTTTTTAATTTGCTCTTGAATTGGGATCTTGAAAGTCGGATTGATGTTCAATCAACCACTCTTTGGAGACCGTGCAATTTGGGAGATCGAGATAATCCAAGATGTTGTATCACTAGAGAAGTTTTGTCGGAGACTCGCATGTGGAGAGACTAAAGTTACTCTAGGATAGTACACCGCACACCTTACCAAGTTATTTTCTGAAATCCATTCTTTTAACTCAATTTAATTTAATATATTATTATTTGCTATTTGGTTGAATCAAAATCCATGAAATTTAGATCAAATTTCAGAACATAATCTAATACACACTCATCCGTTCATTTTATAATGGACGATGTCCAATTAAATGTAACATCGCACAATTTTTTAAGTACCGAGGATCCGTCCTGCAAAGATATGCCCCGTAGGAATTGAAAGCAGAGGAGAAGGCCCCTGTTCTGCGCCAACTCGCAGCACCAGTGCCTCGCATGTCCTCCTTGTGCCATCTCCAGCTTCCTCTCCCGAGTTCCTCGCTGCCCACTCCCCTGCCCTTCCCGTATCCAAATCAGAAACGGGAACAATCAGTTATTTCATCTTATCGCATGCCTGCGCCCATCCGCGACCCCAGCTCCACCGCCGCCTCTTCCCTCTCGTGTAACCCCGACTCCACCCCTCTCTTGCTCTCATTCTCAACCACTCTCACCTCCATC
>KE505468.1:232653-244149 GCA_000441515.1 Elaeis oleifera
GACCTTCCACGCCTCCCGCCGCCACCCCGACCCGTCGCACCCCACCCCCGCAACCCCTTTGCCTCCCCCAGCCATGCACCCCCTGGCCCCCTGTGCACCTCCACCCTCGCAACCCTTGCCGCCCCCCTTCCCGCCTGTGCCACCCTCCACTGGCCCCAAACCTCACCCCTCCCCTCCGCCTCCGTCTGCACCTCCTCCCATAAAAAAAAAAGAGAAGATATCGTCGGTTGAGCCAGTGATTTTTGAAATCGCAGATGCAGTCGACGATTTTTGAAATCGTCAGTGCAGCCGGCGATTTCATCTGGACCATCTTAGCGTCGAGGTGGTCATGAAATCATCGGTTGAATCGGCAATTTTGAGGTGGATGGTAGTTTTAGAAATAAATTGAGAGAGGGGGTAGTTTTGAAAATAAGAAATAAAAAATATTTTAAAAAACTCCCTTGTGCTCCCATATTAAAATTCCCATGGAAAATTGTAGGATGGGATGATAAGATATGAAAATAACCTAAAGATGATTCTAATGTAGATGAATGGTAAATAAGAAAACATGGTGAGGAGAAAGAAAGTGATTCCTATGTTTTGAAATGTGATTTTTTAGCCAGATCTCCGGTCCTCAAGCAGCCATCTTCCACCCCTATATCATCCCCAGGCTAAGATCTAGCTTTAGGTGGTGGGAGAATCTTGGTCTCCTGATCATCACTTCAGTGCTTTGCTAGTGTGAGAACTGGTCCAATTGCTAACTTCACCAGAATTGTTCAAAAAAAAAAGGTTTGGGGGCGGGGTGGGGAGGATGTGACGAGTTTGATTGAAATAGGAGAATCTTATCCCCTACGCGATCCATGGTTGTGGGAGAGGATAAGGCCATGAGGGTGGCCATGAGGAGGTTTGAATTGATCATGCTGGTGAGGTCCAGCTTTATTTGAGGAGAATCAAACCTATCTCTTCCCATTTTCTCTATTTAAACCCACCACCTTTTGGTCAAATCCATCACTAAATCCTCCACCATCTCTCTCTCCTCTATTCCTCAGCTCCAGCGGCCACTGTGCTGCCTGGCCGCATCACACCTTCTTAAACCCTATTCTTTCTTCTTAAACCCATCATCCCCTGTTTTGAGAGTTTTTGAGTGAGATACTACCGAAATCCACCCCATCGGCTACAACCATCACCGCCACCACCATCTCTAGTAAACCTCCTTCCTTCTCCTTCCTTTTCGGCCCTATGTACCATCACCATGGCATAAGGGGCAGTGCCCCTTTTCTTCCTTTTCTCTCAGCTACCCTGTTGCTGTCAGCCGAACTGCCGCCGTGCTGTGCCACCATCGCCATCGATGCCATCCCCTCCTTCTCTCCTTTATTTCCTCTTAGGAGTTGTTGCCCAGCTATACAACCTAAGAGGGGGTGAATTGAATTTCTGAAATTTTAAAGTTAATTTAGAACCACAAGGATTAAGTAATAATAAGTAAGTTATATGTAGTAAGTGATTTAAGCAAAGTGTAGAAATGAAATGCAAGAATGCAAGAAAATAAAAAATTTAGATAGAGAGCAAGTAAGCACACCATAAATAATCAAGATTTATAGTAGTTCGGTGCCAACCTTGCACCTACATCCACTCTCCAAGCTCCTACTTGGGAATTTAAATTCACTGAAACATATTCAACAAGAATACAATATCGATACCTCCGACTCTAGCTATCCCAAGCTAGAATACTTATTTTTCAGATACAAGTCAATCCAATACAATCCAATTCAAGGTTCGGATCAATCTATCCAAATTTTGGAACCTTCCAAACTAAAGATCAAGACAGAAACAGAGTATAAGAGTTAATGATAAAGAAATACAAGTTTAGCTTCTTGGTCCCATGAGCATTGGGAGCACCAAATAAGAAGTGCGATTAGTGAGAAGGAAGCTGATGAGGAGGAAGCTCGAGCGATTAAGCGCCAAGCTCTATAGTGCATCCTACTTGACAGGCAACTTCATAAGAAGTTATCTTCGATGCCATTATTCAGATGCCTTAGACCTCAAAAGCTGATTACATGCTTCATGAGGTCCATGAGGGCATCTGCTACAACTATGTTGGAAGTAAAACTTTGGTGCACAAACTTCTCCGATAAGGGTACTATTGGCCCAAGATGCAAAAAGATGCGGGAGACTTCGTCCTCAAGTGCGATCGGTGCTAGAAGAATGCCAATATCCAAAAGGTACCAGCATCCCAACTCACCCCGATCTCATCACCCTGACCTTTTGCAAATGGACATCCTTGGTCCTTTCCCAATGGCGATGGGTCAGAGAAAATTTTTGATTGTGGCAATAGATTATTCCATGAAGTAGGTGGAAGCCGAATCCCTAGCACATATCACCAAGTAGAAGGTCAAAGGCTTCATCTAAAAATCGATCATCTGTCGGTTCGAACTCCCAAGGATAATCATCACCGACAACTGTTGGTAATTCGACAACCCAAATTTAGGAACTACTATTCTGAACTCCATATCAAACATTGGTTCACTTCTATCGGACACCCCTAGTTGCATGGAGAGGTTGAAGCCATAAATCGAACAATTCTCTAAGGGCTTAAGAATAGGCTAGACCAAGCCAAAAGGCTATGGGTAGATAAGCTTTACAATGTCCTGTGGATATACTAAACTATGCCTTAAACACCAACCGGAGAGACGCCCTTCAAACTCACCTTCGAAGTGGAAGCTGTCATTCCGATGGAGATCGGCCTTTCTTTCTATCGAGTGAAAAACTTCAACGAGCAAGAGAACTCAGACCACCTCCACTCTAAACTCGATCTCTTTGAGGAGGCTAGAGAGAGAGCTCGGATCAAGATGGTCTCTTACCAGCAGAGGATTGCTCATTACTACAACTCAAGGGTTAAGCCGAAGACATTTAGATATGGCAATCTCATGCCGCGACGGGCCAAAGTCTCAAAATCGATCGAGCAAGGCAAGTTAGCCCCGAACTAGGAAGGACTCTATCATGTCTCCGAAGTCATTCGACCTGGGTCCTACCGAATCAAAGAGCTAAATGGTATACCTATACCCCAGACTTAGAATTTTAAGAATTTAAGGATGTACTATTAGTAAGTCTTATCTTAAAGGAATACTCAATGAAGTCCTTATTTCAAGACATCTATTTCTTATCAAATGATGTGAATCTCTTTGGTTTATGCTTAAGTTACTTTGGCCTACGATATATATCATGCACGGCCATTTCGTTTTGGGTCAACAAACTCAAAATGGAAAACATAAGTGACAAGATCAAATCTATCAAGGAGCTCATTTTGTTCGATGACATGTACCCACAAGATCGTCGATTATGCTCATTCGAGAAGAAGAAAGAAAATAGAAGACAAAATGGCTCGTAGTTACTTCATTTACTAAAGCTTCCTTACCAATCTCTCATGACCTTTGTAAAAAGAAAAAAAAAAAGAAGAAAGAATAGAGGGACAACGAGTCATCATCTCCTACATCCTCGAACCCACACTCTTGTAGTTCCCCGATGACCACTTCCGCCTTCAGGCCACACTAGTGCTTGACTTGGCTCCATCAAAACATTGGATCTCTGGTCTTCACCTTCAACCCGATCTCCCATCTCTCCAACCTTCACAATCATCACATCAAGGGAAGCGATGGTGATGTGACTGTAGGTGTCCGATGGGGTACTCTTGAAAACTTCTTGGCACAGCTACTCAGCATCAATGTCCGTCAAAGTCAAAAATTCTATTTCAAGCTTCGGCAAGAATTCTTTATCTTCACTATACATTTGTTGAAGCCCATCTCGTATGCCCAGAAGAAGAGACATGTATTCTCTGCAAATACATGCAAGCCTTCTCCAATGTCTGCAAGTGCAAGATGGATAAATAAACAACAAAGAGAGTAAAGGACAAGAAAGACTTGTCAAAATGTACTCCCCTCATTTCTCAAATCTTTGTTACATATTTCTTACATGGAAGCGAAAAAGACAAAAAGTAAAGGGCCAAAATCTCAAGCCAAAGCACAAAAGGCTTCAAGCTTGGGCATCGACATTTAGAGTGGGCTGACCCTCTGAAGTATCGATCCCGAAGTCCTCAAATGAAGGTGGCTGAACATCATCTACAATAGGAGCATCGATGTCAGCTAGAGTAGGAGCACAGGCGCCCAGCAATGTGGCATCGGACTGAACCCCTCCTTGCATGCATGGTCAACGGCAATGTCCAAAACGACACTCATAATCGTCGGTTCGGTAGCTGCTGTATCATTTGGAGGTTGAGGTGATTCTTCTAAAGCTATGACTTCAAGAGCGGTGGTGGCATCCTCTCTGCCACCACCCATTGCCTTGGGTAGTTTTGAAACCGGACGGTCGATGTCGACCTTAGGGTGCAACTCCTTCACTAGGCTCCAACACTCCTTAAAACCAATGTGGTATGAAGAAATCATGCCTTCGACCACCTCAGCCTTGGAGATGGCCAACATCCTGAAGTCCTCCATAGCCCGGACCTCACTTGCAGGATGTTACCCTCAAATTCAGTGATGGCATTGTCAGTCCTTGTCTTATATTTGTAGTCATTGGCCAGGTCCCATTTTCTCTCCTCTCGCTCTTTGTTGAGACTCTCCTCCAGGGACCTCACCTTGTCCCACGCTTTCTTGAGGTTGGGCTCTAGCCGCCTCCTCACATCTTGGGCTTCTCTAGCCCCCTCTGCTCTTTTCCACTTCTCCTTCATCCTCCTCAACTCCTCATCAATAGTCGCCTGAACTCAACCTTGATCAGCTAAAGCCTCCCTTATGACGTTAAAGGAGTTGATCTAAACAGTAAATCAGGAGATTAGGAAAAACTAATAGGAGGATAAAGAAAAATGGAGAAAGAGAATGAAAAGAAAACTCATAGCAATGACACCAATGGAATAGGTGCCCAGCGTGCCCTCAGTGGTCAGACCTCTCTATATTTTTCGATCTGTGGAAGGCTGATAAGATCGGTCAGCTCTTGAACGAGCTAACCATCCATGATCGTCGAAGCATCTTCTCCATCATCTTTGACAAGGTGATCATCTCCTTCTTGATGAGGGCTGAGGGGGAGGTCGAACAACTTTTGGAAGAACACCCAAACCCATCGACATCAGAACGATGATTTCAACCTCCAATCCAGAAAACTCAGGGACCAATGGCCTCGGCTCCTCAGTGGTTGCCCCCACTTCAGATGGCTTCGATTGAGGTCGGGGCCCGACGTCATCACCTTCTTCCTCTTTGAGGGCCCCAGCTCTGGAGGCAGCCCATACCCTCCTTCCTCTTCAGCAGCCTCATGGTGACATTAGCTGCAAGATTTGAAAATTGAGCTTATTCTAAAGCAACAAAAATGATAAGAAAAGTTAGCCGCGAATAACTGAAGCTAGATAAACAAATAGAATTACAAGAGAAAGTGACCTACATCGTGGATCGACAAGGCTGATGCCCGCATCGAACAAGCCTTGCTTGGTTAGGAGATTCTTGAACTGAATGGCCAGAATCTCGATCAATTTATTGTAATCATCTACATTTGATGGGTAGGGATCTTTCCTAAGGTATGGGTCCAGTCGAGGCTGACCTCGGACGATCCTAAAACCCCAAGAATGATCCAAAAAGACAAAGAAGAACCTGTTTTTCTAGTTACAGACCAAAAATGGAAGACCAGTTGTGATCTTGCACTTTAGTCGGAGGGAAAAGTACCACCAACCCTCATCATACAAGTGCCCCTTCAAAGTGAAAAAACACTGAAAAAGTGAACACCGAGGGAGGCCTTGATAATTTCACAAATCAAAATGAAAGCAATTACAACCCTAATCCCATTCGGGGTCATCTAAGTAGGAAGGATCCTATAATGGTCAAAGACTTTAGAGATGAAAGGGTGAAGGATAATCGAAGATCGAAAGAAGCGCCTCCTCAAAGAAGGTAACACCACTTTTCGAAGGACTCGAAACTCTTTCATCCCTACCAGGAACAACCAACCTAAACTCAGAGGAATGAATTACAAAAATCGAAGTCCCCTCAAGTTGGGTTCGGTGAGATGGGATCCTTCATGGTCAGATCCTAGGAATGCCCTACCCGACCGCCAAAAGCCATTGAAGGAAATATCTGGAAAGACTTAAGGACTGGGCTCTCACCTACCCTAGGTCCATGACGAACTATGGAACGAAGTGGGAAGATGAAGAGTCTAAACTACCCAAGGAGCTGAAGGAACCAAGAAGAAGCTCCTTACTGGAGTTTTGATAAAGTAGCACTCGAAAGCTTTCCGATTGGTAAACCCTAGCGATGAAAACTCAAAACTAAGCAGTAGTGACAATGGCAGAAAGTAGGGATGAAGCCAAGATGGCCGAGTAAATATGGAGACCTCCGACAGCTCAAATCTCTCCATTCTCATCCGATGACCAGTGCGTCACCATGTGGCACCACGTCGCAAGTAGAAAGGATGGGCAGGAAGCTGTTTCACTTGAAATCATCACAATGCCTCAAATCCCGCACTAATATTAATGATGGAAAAGACATGTTGACCTCTTTCAAAATCAGGCGATGCGCTGCCTTTTTCACCATGACTCCTAATGACCGCAGGGTGCAGCTGATAGATCCACGATTGAGATTGCATCGTAGCAAACCCCATAGTGATCGGACCTCCGAGCACTCGATCACCGTAGTCTCAATCCAAAGACCCACCTCGACGGCGGTCCGAAGTAAGGCATTGCCAATCCGAATTGTCGTCAATCTCTCATCACATCAAGACAAGCCCAAAGTGGTGGTCGATTGCTTGAACTCCTCTACTTGTCGCCACAACAGCAAGGAGACTCACCCTGACACCCGACTCTAAGAAATAAACTACTTTACAGTATGAATTCTTTAGACTAGGAAGTGAAGGGTAAGTATTGGACCGCATTTTATCCATCTGATGACATGGCCACCTTCCTATGACATAGCGGACACTTGGTGTCATGATCTGGTAGCTGAAGACAGGCGGCTCAGGCCGCATCACAGACATTGGCCTGCACCCGATGACACACCAAAGATCAAAAGCTTGATGAGGACAATATCGTCAGGCACTAACCAATCCCACTCCATTCTGCCCCAATTCTCCGAGCACTATCCCCCTGTTCAGATGCCACTGAATCTCCCTGGCATGCGAAATCCACTGAGTCAGCATTCAGTTACGACAATTCACTACTCTCCGAACATGGATGGCTAACACCATAACAACCTGCTCACACCACCACTCTAACCCCTGATGGCCACCTCTCCAACTCTAACAGGCTCTAACAACCTGTCAAATTTTCTCTTATAAAATGGAGGAAGGGAAAAAGAGAAGGATTCGAACTCTCACTACCCTCTTCCTCCTCTGTTCTTCCTTCTCAAGATTCTGCTGACTCAACCATCAGAAGGTCCTCCATCCGAGAACCCCCCACCTTCTTCTTCGATGTGTGAGGACTTCTTTTGCAGGTCCTGAAGGCCTTAGCTAGCACCCGATTGTTCCAATGCGGTACAGAGAGTCTGAACTGTCCCGCCACATCGACCGACCTCGAGAAGAAGCGGCCACAATATTAATTTAAACTAAATCATACTTAAAAATCAAAGAACTTAATTAAAGATTTTTTAAACTATAAGCATGTAAAAATATTTGTGAAATTTTGAACATCAAAAATATAATTTATGGTACATAGACGATGACATGGCATATAGGTGATGATGTGGTACTCAATGATTAGGTACTTTTGGATAGAAAATTTTATAGCACATACGATATCATCATCCGAATACAACATCATCAACTATATATCATGTCATCCTCTATATGGATATCATCGCCCATATGAATGATGATATGGCATATAAATGATAACATAACAATCGATGACTAGATATTTTTGGGTAAAAAATTCTACAAAACATGCTACACTACCATGTATATGCCACATCATCGTCCATATGCCACATCATCATCTAAGTCATATCATGAAATAAAATTTCATTTATCATGTCATATCAGCTACGCCACATCACCATGGTTAATGCCACATCATTTCCATTTATACAATTTTTATCATATAAATATTATTTTTACCATATAAGCATCAATCCCCATCAGTTGGAATTTTCGGTGAGAAAAAATGCCGAGATCTGGATAAAGAATTATATTTAAATAATTTAAAATTAAAAGAGTCAAATTTTAGATTTTTGAACTTCATGAGCCATTTTAAGAAGCATGGTAAACTTCGTAGACTAAAAGTATAATTAATTGGAGTTTATTGCAATAAGTTAGAGTGATGGATGTTAGACTGAGAAGCTCCCGATCCTTTAGAGAGAGACGGTGTGGTTACGACCAGATCTCCGCGCTGATCGTCGGTTTCTTCGTGACGTTGGAAGTGCAGTACATCCAGAAAGGCGGCGGAGAGATGGCGAAGCTACAGCGAAATATGTACGGACAAAGGGCCTCTTTTCGTCCTCTCCCAGGGAATCGCAGTATTCATCCTGGCGTTATAGGGAAGCACTCCACAGAGCTCCTCCTCCCTCATTTCCTCCCCTCACGGGCGCAAACACCATTCCCCTTGGAGTTCGTGAAAGTAAGAGGCCTTCTTTCACCTCTTCGGCGGTGCCCCTGGTGCCATGCCATCTGTGCTACCTCAACATCATTTCCCATCCTCTCTTTCTGCCACTTGGCGCTTCGTTAAAGCCCCTCAACCTGCAGTGAGTGGGAAGTAGATTTTGGCATGCAGAAGAAGGCCTCTCTTGACAAGGAGATCTCGCCCAATCCCTGCAGGCAGAGCTAAGAAGCCACTCCGCCACTCTGCCCAGCTAAGCTTTGGAAAATCGTATGCTGATGCAGTTAGGGAGCCTTGTTCGATCTCAGACAAGCCCGGTATGGTTGCGCATCCCTCTCCCTGCCACCACTCGCCCTCGCAGTGTGCCGCTTCCATTCCTCTCCGCCGTCAACCTCCGGCGCCTCTTCCGTTCAAAAGGGCCTCTGCTTTAAATGCGGCGATCGTGGCCACCTCAAGCAAGATTGTAGGAACCCAACTAAATGCTTTCACTGCCTTCGCTTTGGCCATACTCATAAATCCTGTGCACAAAATCTAGCCTGTGCCATCTTACCGGCTTAGTTGGTCCCACTACAGAATATAAATTTCCTCAACCAATGCAAGCTACCCCTTCCCAATGTCTTCGCCCACCCTTCCTCCCAGACCGAGCCCCACCTTCCTCTGGCTCCGCATCTCCGGTTTAAGGCTTTCATTCCTATTTCTACTGTAATGGCAGAGATATCGGAGTACCTTGGAAGTGTGGCTCTTGTCGAGTCCTTTGGGAAACCCATTACGGTGGTCGATGTGGCCAGTACCGTTGCTCATCAAGCCATGGTTGTTGGTTCCTGGACGACCAGGAGACTAGAAAGGAAACCAGTTTTCGTTCATGTCCCTCGTATGAAGTTGTCCAATCACTTATGGCTCTCGGTCACATTCGTAGAGAAGGATTCTCTCTTACTGTTAAATCATTGAGATCAGTTCCAACGTGGTGTCCCTCACAAACCCCGATTTGAGGTCTATGCTAGTTTGTATAACCTTCCTCTCCCTTGCTAGAATGCTGAGGCTGTGGCTTACCTGATCTCTGGTTTTGGTGTTCCGCATCCGGCAAGCCTCTCGAGCCTTCGCTGGGATGACCTTAGCTGCTTCGACATCCAATTCTTCTGCGACGATCTTGACTCTTTCCCGGCGGAGGTGGAAGTAATGGTTGAAGCCCAGACCTACTTGGTTAAGATGGTGGTTAACTCTTCAATGGTTCATGCTCCTCGTGTCGACTTCTCTGAGGAAGATAGCGATGCCATTGATGTCGATGATTGGGAGTATTGGTTTAGCCCTGCCAATCAAACACCAACACCCCCCACCCACCCCCCGGGTTACTGGAAGCACCATCTCTCTCCGTCCGGCGATTGGTGTCGCCGGAGCTAGCCAAGGATCTCTGGGTCTTCCGATCAGCTCCGCTGTCGCATCATGCCATTATTTACTGTCGCATCATCTCCTGGCCCTTCTGCATTGGATCCCACACCTAAGCTAAGCCCCTCGAGCCTCACGATTTTGAATTTGAATTCCTTCATCCCAACGGATAATGACCTTTGTTCCTTGGTAATTAATATAGCCTTGTTCTCTTGGTCCCCTCAAATCTGGTGTGCTATCTCTATTGAGACTTGAGCTCCTACCATCCTTTGCCTGGGTCAGGCTCTCTCCCCTTTTCTCCGGCCCCACGCCGCTAACGTTAGCTTTTCCGCCACCCAACCTTCCTCCCCTCTTAAGTTCCACCTCACTCGATCTAATTGGTCCTCTTCCATCCTGCGAGGATAGCAATGATTTCGAGCCGTTGCCTATCAACAGCATAGTTCAAAACCATCAAGACTTGCTAACGGTTGCCCATACCTCGTTCCTGTAGCCAAGGCCTTCTCTACCTTGAAGGAAACCTGATTTCCCATAGCCCATCTTCTCTTTCTCCGACTCCCAAACTCTTGAAGCAAAGTCCCAGACTTCGCACTAAGAAGGTTCGAGCTCTTGGTAATGGAGGGTCTCTCCCTTTCGGAGGAGGACATCCTCTTCATCCACTCCTTGACGTCAGGAGATTTGCTAAAGCTCACTCGTAAATGTGGTGCCGACATCCTTACCAAAAACCTGGACGCTACTGCCTCTAAGCTCAAATCCTTGGAGCAGCTTCGTTGCAAGATTATTGACGATGCAAGTGGGATTGGCCGGGTTTCTTGGTTTTTGCTACAGTATTATCATCTGCTGCTCTCTTATACAGCTTCCTTGCTTACATCGCTCTAGCTGGCTATCTTGTGCCATGGTTTTGCTAGTTGGATCCACTGGTAGGCACTCTGTTGGCTGCTTACATTGCTGTGGTCATGATGGTTTTGGGTCAGGAGTAGCTTTTGTTCTAGCTGCCTTCCTCTCCTACCTTCATTGTGGTTTGCTAATATCATCCAATGTCGCTTCTACGCTGGAATGCAAGAGGTTTGAGCCTCATTTCTAAAAAAAGTTGATCAGAGTGTTAAGAAAAATACGAGCAACCAATAATAATCAGCATCAATAATAAAGATAAATCAAATTGTACAAAAGAACATCAAAATTTTATATGAAAAACTCAAAACGAAAAAATCACAAGCCAAGCCAGAGAGAAAAACTTCCACTATAATCAGTGAGATACACAGTTCTTCTGAAAACTCCAAAGATCACATAGACCACAGATCATCAAATCCACAACAAACAGCAACTCTGAAAATCTCACAATCCAAAGTCAAATAAAATCTAGATTAAAGAGTATCTGACAACAATCAAACCGTTGGATGTGGAGAACCATATGCAGGGAATACGTCTGCAAATTTTTGGGCCAATCGGAGTTGAATCACCGTTCCGATTGGAGACAAAAGATTATAGCCAAAAAAAAAATAATTTCTCTCGGGCGACGATGTCCGAGTCATGTGCGTATGTATCAGCGATCGAGAGAGAGAGCGAGAGAGCAAAAGAGAGGG
>KE505468.1:307175-324959 GCA_000441515.1 Elaeis oleifera
CTCGTGCTGACTTCAAAAGCTCGTATCTCCTCCATCCGAGCTCGATTTGGGGTGATCTTGGTCTCATTGGACTCCATTTTTCACTGCGAACCTCGCTATGGGCTCAATGTGGACTGAATCTCAAGACGTTAAATCTTAACATATTTTAATCTTTATCTTGCTCTATGTACAAATAGACTGCCCACCATTTCAAAGAACAAGTTACGCACGCACTATAGAATGATCTCTAATCAAAAATAAAAATAAAATAAATAAATAAATTAAAATGCTATATTCCTCCAAGAGAGCCCCGTTACATCTATAAATCTTTGCCTTTTAAGAATTGCTTGGGATAATGGCCCACATATTAATGCCTGAAACCCCAATTTATGGCATCAAAAACTGGGTTGACACTCTCCAGGAAACGTAGGACTCAACAAATAAATGTAGGCCATGTCACCATATAACTATCGCACTCATTGTTCTTGGTAATAATTAAAGTGTTGCCTTATTTACCACAGAATATCCTCAGGCTGGAGAGGAGAAATAAAGGCGAAACGATACATCTTCGGGAGGAGGACAGTCCAGTGAGGACACAAACTAGTGCAAACCAGCCCACGTTCATGTTAGGCCCATCAAGACCACTATAATGAGTCCAGATAGAATTCCAAAGTCATCTAGATTAGTGGTGGCAATCGAGTTGGATCAGATCAAATATGGGTCTGATCAAATATAAAATAGATCAAAATTTATCGATCCGACTGATCAATGAGACACCAACAGGTTATGCCTTGCTAAGTCCATGCTTCAAAAAACTGAGTAAAATAAGAGAAGTTGGGGGCTTTCTTGAGAATATAGAAGTTTCAAAGCGCCCATGGAGTATTTTGAGCCAAGAAGGTTTCAAAAAACTCTATGAACATAAAATACTAGGTGGTGGGAGCAGAAGAGCAACAGAGTGCACTAGTCTTGAGAACGGTTTGGAAAGAGCAGGGTCGAGTTGAAAAATTGAGGGATGCCTTCTTAACTCGGCTCGAAGGGATGCTTTGGACCCAATTTGCACACGGTAATGCGTCGGGTGTTTGGGGGTTTAAGGATTTCAAAATCATGGGTTTTTAAGATTCAATTGAGGTGGTTGCACCAGATGAGGTCATCTGTTATTTGCGCACCTTTTAGACTTGATCAACATACTACTTGTGCAAGGTTAGGATTGGACAGAAAAATATAATGTAGCCAATTGAATAACCTGTACAATACATGATTCATGATTTTTTTTTCCTTTTCAACTATTCTCGAAATGCACTTTCACAACATAACAAATTATAATAATAAAAACTATAATAGACTTTCTTTTTTTTTGTTGCTGTACATTGAGTAATAGACTTAAATAATATCTAAATGCCAACTTCCGTCATTAGTATCGGCATCCACGTGGTAATGCAAAGCTCTGCACAAGCTAAATCTCCATACACACGTGGCATATGATTGTTTCTTCTTTTTCTAATTATTCTTAAAATATAATATAATAATATAATAAATTATAATAAATAAAAATTTAATTTTAAATTTATATATAACTTTAATGATGGCCAAGCACCTTAATACATGTGCCGTCATAAATAATATCAATGTCCATATGTTAAATAAAGAACTCCATGCGAAACTTTATGCGAAAACTTCTATCATTAACATCGGATCATTAATGCCGATCTTAGATGATAGATGGGATATAATGTTTTTCCTTTTCTATCTATTTAAAATATAATATAACAATATAATAAATTATAAAAAATAAAAAATCTCAATAACTAAATTCCTGTTGCACATTAAATAATGAACTTTTATGAAAGCTAAGCATATTAATACCAACATTAATTTTTGCATATTAAGCAATAAATTTTAATAATGGTGAAGTGTATTAATATCATTGTTATTAACACTAACCTCCACATGACAAATCAACTCCATGTGCACAAGTCTAAAATATACTAGCATGTAACCTATACGATGCATGAAGTATGAATTTTTCTCCTTTCTAATTATTGTTGAAATGCAGTAATATAACAAATCATAGTAAATAGAAGATTTAACAAAACTTTGCATTGCATATAAACAATGAAGTTTAATAGTATCCGAATATACATTTCGATCATTAATATCTACTCTACATGACGAATAGAGAATTCTGAACAAGTTGAGGCTTTGTATAACAACTTCCGTCATTAATGCCAACAATGTACAATATGCAGAGTATAATTTTCTCCGAGCAAAATATTTGGCATTAATACAACATCCACATGATCAACAGAGAACTCTACACAAGAGCCATCATATAAAAACTCTCAATACTAAATACCAGCTTCATTAATACCAATCCCATATGATACAAGAGGTATAGCTCTTTTATCCTTTTCCTTCTTGAAATATAATAGAGCCATGTAACAACTCATAATGATAGAATGTTTTAATAGCCATTTTCTTTTAGATATTAAGCAGTCACTTCAATAATGGCTGAGCACATTAATATTCACATCATTAATATCTATTGTACATGAGATAATGAACTTTAATGGCCAAGCATTATAATATTAATGTCTCTAATACCAGAGTCCACATAGGCTCTGCATAAGTTGAATCTTGATATAGATAATAGATATAACTAAATTTTACAAATGGATCACACCCAACCCACAAACCTAAAACACCATGTAGGACCATGCCTAAACAAATCAGGTAGCCATTTTACAGATGAGCCTTTTGGAATCTTTGAGAGCAACAAAACCTTTAAGCCCTTCTAGAAACGCATTTCTCAATCCGCTTCCCTTGGGGGTATCTCCTGGATTGGGCGATAAGGAATCCTTCGACCAATTTACTGTCAGTTTGACAAAGTAATGGTTCCAAAGAACCCAAGCCACCAAGTCAAACAACATCACGGATCTTGCAGTTCTCATCAAGCATCAAATTTGCTATTGTTGAACGTTGGAAAGTTTTTACAGAGATCTCTGCAGCCGTGTCCCTGGGGCCAAGTTAATTCCTCTAGGATGTTGCGGAAGGGCTCAAACATCTCGTCAAAAGTTTCTAATTTATTGAATTTTTCTGGGTTAAATGTTGGATACTGATTTGGCTTTATGCATAATGGATATAACATGGTATTGCTTTCTTTCAATTATACAAGGAAGAGGCAGATTCCATAATTCTGGCATTAGGAAAAGGATCATCTTGTGTGGAAAGAGGAAGCATGCAGTTAAAATGAGAACCTTAAACTGGTAATGAAAGAAAAAAGCAGCAGCTAGAAATAACTACAGAAGTTTGGAAGTCCAATATAGGAAAGTTATTAAAGAAAGCACAAAGTTTAAGCCTATGCTTATGAATGCAGACTCCCCATTAGAATAGAATCAACATCTAGTCAGATTAAATCAATAAATCTGAGATGCTACTTGTCGGGATAGACTTACAAGATCAGCAATCAGGTACATAAATATTTTTCTTCGAGGAGTCTCAACCACCTTGCTCGCTGCAAATGGTAAGCACAATATGCTAACAAGACCAGAAGAACATGCACAACAGCGCATAGCATGATGCCAACAGAAAAGAAAATTTTAGTGGCACCAAAAGGAGAACAATAATTGCTAAAATTGATACAAGTTATCAAAGAAAAAATTCTTTTGACAATTGCCAAAATTGATAAATACTTTATTAATATTCTTTGAGCCTTTCTAAAACACTGCCGGTAACCAACCTCAGTACAGCACTCCATCAAATTTACAAATAAATATATCTGAAAGCAAAACAGAAAACAAGACACAAGAAACTCACCAGCAACTCTGACTTTTGCTTCTAACAAAATTTTAAAAAGAATGTTTCAGCAATGTACATCAAAGATCTGCAGTATCTAGAGAGATGCAACATGTTGCTTTGATTCTGAAATCAGGTGGTCGAGGTACTGTACAGGTCTCTCACCAATGCTTTATGTACAGTGATATTGTGGTGCCTTTCAACATAAAGCAAAAGATGAAGAATATCAAGTTAGTAAAATTATAGATAAACCAAATAACATTAAAAATGAAAAATAATAAGAACAAGACAAGCCTTGAAATTAGAATCTCCTATTATTTGGTCTTCATGGAGTGGGAAGAGGCACAGAGACCTTTCTGGTAGTGTCAAAAGGCCTATCAACGAAATAGAACCATGAGCATCTCATGGTTCTCTAGAAAGACCTTCCAAGAAACTTACATTTAGTAGCAGAATGGCCTCTTGATTTACAGAGAGAGTTTCCCTGTTTGGTCATATTTACCGGAAATCATATTTACCGGAAATCAGGGCCGGCTCTAGGGCAGGTCGAACTGGGCGACCGCCTCAAGCCCTAGACCCTGCATTGATGTTCCAATAGGATGCAAGGATGGCTTTCTATAATATTATAACAAGTAATTAAATAGGTTAATAATGGGTTTTACACGCTGCTTAACGAATATATCTATAAAAAATTATTGCATGCAGATTAATTTTCAATGATAATTAATATTTAAAGTATGTTAATTTTAATAAAGAAGGCTCCATTTTTTCATTTGGCCCCAGGTCTAAAAAATGTTAGGACCAGCCCTGCCGGAAATATAAAGAATATAACCATCGACACATGAAAACCAAACAATGAAAGGAAAAATAAAATTTAAGGTTAATGCTCTCTATGATATTCTCATCTGCTTTATCTTCTACTTACCTTCTCTGATGAAAAAGGACTCTGCAATGTGTTGAACAATGGAGCAGTTGTTTAGCAGAGCTTGGCCGATGAAGCAAAGCATTCAAAACACCGATGAAATATGACAAAAGAATGGATCGAATGCTATGCTCTGTTCAACAGCCAAACATTTTCTAATCTGAAAGCAGTTCTTCCAAATCTGGAACTTCGGATCTGATGATGAGGTCATATTCCTGGTCCGTTCCACTGGGTAAACTCCCCAGAGGAGTATTTTCTCCATAATCCAGGTCCCTCCAGTCAGACTCCTCATCACTAGGAAGAGTCTCTGTCGATTCCCTACTACTTGAATTACCCTTTACATTTCTAATTTCAACTTTTGGCTGAATGTGAGGAGTAATTCCTGATGCTTCCTTGGAATTTTCACATATACATGATGAAGGGTTTTCATGAAATTCACCTCTACCAGGTCTAACCTCTTTGGGCTCCCCCATGAATCCCTTTTGATAAGTGCGGACCTTTGATGCAAAGGTTCCCAGGTCATGCTGGTTCGGTTCATGAACAGAGAGTACAGTTTCTTAGCATTTGGCCGTATCGTCCTCTTATGCCCAAAATATCTCCTACAATAAAATTATAGAGCATATACAATCAGAACGAATGTGATCATTTTCATTATTACAATGAAAATGGAAACATACCTCCGACCAGCCAACATCCTAGCCATATTCCCGTTATTATTTGTTACAAATACATCGCTGCCATCACAGACAATGAAATCAAGAGCAGCCATGCGTGATGAAAATGCTGCAAATGGTGCCAACTCCTCCTTGCTTGCCAAAGTTCTTTTGAATGAAAATTAGGAAAGAGTGCCCTCAGAGGTGCCAGTGTCTCCTCTCCACCATATACCTCACCAGATGCCACATAGATGTGAACTTCCTTGCCAAAGCCCAATGCTCTCAGCATAAGGCCTACCTCTTCAGGTGTTAGTGGACATTTACCATGTCTGCGTTCCTTGTCTGGGTTGCTAGTCTGCACATAAATTATAAAAGTAACTACAGCATACAAGAGTAGCCAGGTAATAATTCTTCAATTAGACCATTAAAAAGGATAAAGTGCCGCCTTACATGTAACGTTTTCCACCTCTTGCGTATGGCACCCAGTTCTGTCCTTTCCTTTTCTCCTCCTCCATAATAGCACCCAGAGAAGGCAAGCATATCAGGTTCAAATCTGCCACAATGAACATTTGCATGTATCATAGAATATTCTATGGTGAATCCTTCGCTCCCTAGAATTTTAGAGTAATAAAGGATCCTAATTGCCTGTCAATAGTAATAGATCAGTTGAAAAGAAAGGGTTCTGCCACAGGTGACACCTCTATTTTGTGGACGAGAGGAATGACAATACACAGGACACATTTTCTCATTCCTCCAACAAAATAGAGTAATTTAATACATGCACATTTAATCATTTAGTTTAAATACGATAGCTCATTTATCATATGATCACCTGTCTGTCATAGATTTCGTAGAGAAATTCCACAAAGTATTTCATATAAAAAATTATTTTCAACAAGTTTTATTAGGCACAGGGAAAGGAACAGGATCAGAACCTGTGAAATGATTCCATTATTATTGATGTAGCAATCCCTATTTTTAAGCGCAGAGCACTAAATCACTTGAAGGGCTATGCCATGAAACTACATCGAACTACTTAGGTCATCCTGCGACCGTATTAAAAGCTTACCTCAGGTGAAGGGCAATAAAGTGCTTGCTTTTGCCATCATTCTCTGAATCAGTCTCTCACCCATTTCTTGTATAGGATCCGTAAATCTAAGGGCATGATAATTAACTCTACATCTCAATTTCTGAAGATCAGTCTCCAACTTGTTTGAAAGCCTGTAGTCGAACTTTGTTAGTTGAACAATCTGCATCATCATGAAAGAAAGATGTTGGTTTTGCAGCATGCATACGTCCAAATAACAAGCAGGTACTTCTTTACTATGAGACATGTATAAGCAGTGATTAAACCTAAGTCAAAGGCTCTTGAACATCATCAAAGTAAATCTTCTCAATTACAATATCTTTGGGTGGAAAAAAATAAAGATATATACAGTAATCACATAAATATGTACTCTTGATGTCTATTTAAGTAATGAGGAGGCATTATTTTTTGCAACAATGCTCTGAAGTAAAAAGAAAGATGCAGCTTTAAAAGTTCAGCATAACACCTAGCTCAGCCTTAACCGACTAGCCTTGTTCCATGTTACGGGATTTGGCTTTGTGGAACAGATTCTCATTTACTAAAATTTGAAGAATGAATAATGCGTAGTTCTCAACTTAACGACAACCCACAATAAATGTAAATTTTAACTACAATTAAAAATTACCAACAACTTTCATGAATTATCACTTGAATCATACAACATATTTAAAAATGTATTCAAAATCAATTTGAACACCAATAATTGAAAAGATTTATATCTCATAATTATAATTCCTAAGTTAATATAGTATGGAATTTTGTATCAACTTACTGCAAAACAAGTTTAATAAAGCAAGTTTATTTTATTCTCGTCTCCAGTTTCTTCCACATGCTGCTCAAAATTTCCCCAATTATTCAGATGCCCAATAACATCCATAGAGATCAGCCACTAAGGCCATCCACAACGGGATGAGAGTATGCATCTAACAGAAATAGAAACAATAACGAGACCATATGGTTCAATCTCATGCAAAAGTACTTCCAGCAAGAATTAATCATGCATTATGTATGTCAAATAATACATCATCCATGATATGCTATGCCAGTTCAGCCTATGTAAAATAAGATTGAAACTAAATCACAAAAATATGACAAAGTATTAGTTGCATCCATAGGTGTAACAAGTCTTCTACCAAGCCACTATTAAACGAAAAATATTTTAATGGAATCACAGGGTAATTTATAAAAATTATGCCCAGTTGATCAACTACTTAGCCCTTACTTATCTCATTGATCTTCCTCCCAAACACTGCTTCCTCAAACTCATTTTGATTGTTGATTAATCTCAAGCTTTTCTAACCATGAATTTCACATGGTCATATACTAGTAAAAGAAAAGGTCCACCTTATCTGCTAATTGAATGGAGTATTATCATGTTGATAGAGAGCCTAGATATAACAGATAAGAGATGCCTACCATGAGAAATAATCATAACTTAGTTTCATTTATGTTCATGATGGAATGTTCTCTGAGAGATTAACCCAATTATGACATCACATTAGCTGAACTGGATGAAGCTTGCCATGGAGAAAAGTGTTGGTATTAAATTCGTATATAATTGGAGAAGCAGATCACAAAATTTTGAAATACAAATATAACTACTAGTATAATCCTTAAATAGCTCCATCCCCTTTAGAATGCTAGCTTCTCCAGTTCCTATTTCTTCTATCCAGGTTCTAAAAATAAAATTAGGAAAAAGAGTTTTAAGGGATATCAGATGGAGAAAATAGGCATGCAGGTTTAGGATTATTACAGATATATCTCATTCAATTTAACTGAAACATGCCAACTGTATGACAATGCAGCTGATAGTGAAGATTTGTTGGACCCGAACTTCATTAATCTAGTACACTAAGTAAAGAAGACATGGTATTATATATACATATATGTACACAGCTTGCATTTTTATCTTAAAGATAAAAATATTAGAAACAAAGGCAAGGAAATGAATGAAATGAATATGGCAAACTAACATTAAAGAAACTAAAAGTAAGAATCAGAACTTAGATACTACAGATCTAAAACTTACATGCTTTTCAAAAGAACAGGTAAGACTCGAGTTTCATAGCATTTCGGTGCACACTTCCTTGGAACACGCATGGTGTAAGGAGTTCCAATAACTTTTCCACCCTTTTTTGGAAGCTGTTTTATAATTTTAATATCCTTTGAGAGAGATGATATGAACCAGTCAACATCAAAGATTTCAGCAAAATCACTGCAAAACAGAATCATAAAAAACCAATGCACAAAATGTATTCAGTGAACATTTTTGATAACTTGATTTATAAATGCTTCGTTGTTGCAGAAGCCAGAAAGAATTGTATTTGGAGCAAACCTAGCATCCTTCCAGAAAGACTTTTCATCCAGCTTAGGAACAACAAGTGTCGCATTCAAAATACGAGCTGCAACAACAGCATCTGTTATCTGAAACAACCATAGGTAGCAGCAATGTTTTCCATCAGTAATGTTATGCTTATGTTTTCAATATTGATCAAGTAGAAGAACAGAATCAATAACTAACCAAAACATTTGGTGATGGAAATATGAAAACTGAAACCATTTAGGACTCTAACCACTCCACCATTTCAATATAAAAAAGCAGTAGCCCAACTTGGCATAAGGAATAGATGGTACACCAGATTAGTAACCAGACAATCAACATTGGAGACTATCACCAGGTCAATAGATGATCCAAGAGCATTGCAGTAGCAATCACAAAAGACACTAGATAAATGGCGGATCCAAGAGTATCACCTAGGGTGAATACAATTATCTAAGAGCTTACAATCAAATGAGGAACCTAAGGTTAATGGTGTTCGACATGTGAAGGAAATATGGTTTTAAAAAAGTACTCCTTGCCACTAACTCTAGTGACTAAATTTTATGGTTCTTTTCCATAATTTGGCCAAAAAATCACATTTTGAATTCATCTTCCATAAATTATGAATCTTTCTATTGTTTACCCATTCAAACAGAGTAAGACAAACAGTTTTAATATAAACTATATTTGCACCACATATGTAATTGGTATGAATAAGACAAAATGCTATTCATCTTATTGTGACATTCCAAATAATAACTATGACCATTAACTCATCATTTTATTGAAGGAAACTAGTCCTCCAAAGAGTACCCTCAAAGGTAAATGCTACATAAAGTGAGACAAATAGGAATTTATATTTAAAACGATCATAAATATTACCTATGGGAAAATTTTCAATGTTTAAGTTAATGGAAACTATAAATACATGACTATCAAGTATCACTAAAAACAGAAAGAGAATCTTAAAAAATTAAACCTAAATGCCCCATTAGAAAAGGAATGTTTCATTTTGAGTTGGAACTGATCCAAAACAAGGATTAGTTTGGTAGTTCTGCATCAAACTGAATTTCATGGTCAAGCTTATCATACATTTGAGCTATTTATGGCAATTTTATTTATATTTCTTTATGTTAAATGCAGAGATGAACCACATTTGATTTAAGATAGTCTATGTTATGAGATTTGAGAAGATTTGAAAGCATTACACACCTTCCAAAAGATTTGCAGAGAGAGAGAGAAACAAGGAAATTGATATAGTTTTAGCCATATCCAGAGCTTTAAATGATACATGACACTATACACTAATTTCAACGTTATATTTATTTCAAAAAATTGACTGTCTCCTTGGTCACAAGAAATATAGTTCCTTTTCCTAGCTCATTAATAGTTCTTCTTTTCTGATTATTCTATTTGTGATTTAGATTTTTATATATATTAAGGCTACCAAATTTGGAGCTGAATCACCAAGATGCCAAAGTTGATTAAACCGAAACTCATTTATACCAGAAAACCAAATCAAGTTTCAGTGTTTACTTGATGGTAGACCTTAGTAACATACTTTTCAGTACATCATTTCAAACCTAGACTATTTCATTTAAAAGAATGCAGATTATGAACCTATTAATATAATTGATGCGATCAAATAGTTAGATACTGGATGATCCAATCTGAAATACCAGCCAAATTCTGCTGAATACTTCATAAAAGTGCTCCTTGAAAACCCAATGCAAAGATGAGGCAAAAACTTCCAAGACTACTAATGAAATTTTATGAAATTTGCCAAATCATCTTGCAAGTAATAGCTATCTTGCTTCACCTTGAAAATAGCATTACATAGTTCTCAAGCACAAAGTATATTATAGTTCCAAGACAGAAAGACTTCTAGCACCAGCATATCTTCACAAGAAGCAAAGTGAAGCTAAACATGCTGACAGTCCTGATTAAAAGAAACGAATACATAACGAGTCATACATGAAAGAATTTCCAAATAGACTAACAGTACCAATAGACTGCAATAGACTGAAACGGACAACAAACAAACTCTTTGGAGGAAATGATTGTCAATAAAGGCTCTATGTTGCTCCAATAGAAGAATTCTTCAAACAATGATACTACAGATGACAGACTCCCATAGTGATTTTTCACTGACAGCATAGCAAGTTATTGGTAATGCATTTAGATGAGTTCTAAAAGGATTTACCGATGGCAAACAGACTGAGATTCTATCATACAAAAATCAATTATAATTTCTTCCCTTTCCGTTGGCACCCACAACTGCTTAGATAAGAGGTCTAATGTTCCTGGCTTCAAGGATTACTAGAATGTTACTACGTAAACTGAGGCCAGAAGGCATGTAAAATTATAAAGAGCACTTAATGATCATGTTGATGGGAGGAAGTAGGCACAATTCAAATCAAACCTATGGATGACCAATTGCGGGAATTAAACTTAATGGGCAAGGCAGACACTGAGGCCATTTCCAGATTGGAGGATCTTGGGAGGATAGCTGGCAGAGCAGCATCAAAAAGATGTGAGCAATTTCAACAAGCAAGAAACAGGCAGGATCTACAAGAGACACATTTCCCACAATTAAAGTACATAGACATCCAAACATTGATGATGGTCAATGTCCTTACTTTATCATTAAATACCTTCTTTGTCCAATCTAAGCACCAAGAAATATGTCTACTAAAAGAAAGTAGGATGCTCTGGTGCTGTGGGGAATTAATTCATGTTCTAAAACTGCAAATATAATCCATGATTCAAAGGACAAACTCCTGCAAACGTATTGTAGATCATTCCATTAAGTCAGGTTCTTTTTCTGTAGAAACTTGAAACGCACGACTGGTTGGGTCAACCATCACCGAAATCTAGAAACTAAGCAAGAATAGTTTCAATGAAAAGTCAACATGGAATTCCAATTGAAACATGATTATCCCACGCGTATAAACCAGCCAATAAATGTTGTAACTTCTATTCAGAAAATTAACAGAAAACAGAGAGCAAAAACAATGAAATTTATTAACACTCGACAAATATCTCACCCCTGTTCGCTGCTGGTTTAATCCTCCACTGGTCGCAATCATCAAGTACCGATTGGGTTGAGTGATGGCTTTCGCTTCTGTTAAAAAAAAAGGGAAATAAACTAACGACAATATCGACAGAGGAATAGCCATTTCCTTTAAAAAAAAAAAACTATATTTAAACGGAAAAGAAACGAATTAATAATACGATTTAGATCCAAAACTCAACCAACAGAGTCAGAAACCTCAAAATCATTAACTTTCGAGTAAACTCCGCATTCGATTGCAGATTTTAGTAGATGAACATCAAATCAGACCAGAAGCCAACACATACTTGCAAACTCGCTGCTCGCATTGCTGCACCCATGGAAGTATTTAGCCTGCTTCGAGTCCCACAGATCGCTAACCGGACTCCCTCCACCAATCTATTAAATATATAGGCCACATTGAGATCAATCAAACGTATCCATTGAATCAATGAAGTTAATGGGGAGAAAACGAACCGGAACACGAAATGTATCGGCACCAACGACATTCCTCTGCAGCTCCACCGGATTCTTAAGCTAAAAACGATCCGCAAATGAGAACGAGAAATCGATCCAAACAAAACAGAGATAGACAGATAAGAAAAGAAAGGTGGATACCAGGAGGAGTGGTGGTTGGGCGATGGGGTGGGGAAGGAGGGGTGGTCGAGGAGGGGCGGGGCGAGGAGGGATTGGCAGGCGACGACGACGACGAGGAGGAGCAGCGCGGCGACGGAGAGAGCGTAGGTCGCCGGCACCGCCGGGATCACCCATCGGTGGACGTGGTGGTGGCGCCGCCTCTGGGACCCCATGTCTTCCTTCCCTACCTTCCTTCCTTTCGAAAGCTCTCTCGTTCTCTTCTTGCTACTTTTCAAACATAAGCGCGATGACAAGAAGACGACGGCCACGACGACGACGGACTCTTCTTCTTCGGCGACAACGATTCCATAATGCCTCGCGCCTCCAGGACTGGAAATATATAATACATAAGAGAGAGAGAGAGGAGAGTTTAGTTGGTTGTGCTGGTGGTGAGTATCGAAGTGGTTGGGTCTGGGGGAGGAAAGAAAGAAGGGGAGGAGGGAGAAAAGCCAGCACCAGAATAGACCTGGAGTGGGAGCCAGCATTGTATTGCATTCGCTGTCACGTGCCCCGGTGGGAGTCAGCAGTCGGTTCCTTTCCCTCTTTCCTCCCCCTGGGTCCGCTTCCAGCCTCCCTGGACCTTGAATGGGGCATTTTGGGAACACAGCTTGTTTGGAATCAATGGAGGGAATATCCAAATTTGGAAGACTAGGGATCCAGGGCGCGCGAATTCTAAAGCAACACCGTTATTTTGTTCCCAAATTCCGCTCCCTGGCTGGTGAGCCAGGCTAGGAATCTGTTTTCTCCCCCTTATCCGGTTATCTTCTTGCCGACTTTGGCCGCGCGAATCTTGAGGTAACTGTGGGTGTGCGAATTTAAGGAATGGGATTGGGTTGCAACGACGAAATCGGGTGGAAAATACGAATGGTTGGGGAGATAAAGCTAGTGAGGTGGTAAGCTTCGGACTTGCTCCACGACCACAACAGTAGACCCCATATTGTCGTCAAAAACAAGGGAAAAGAAACAAGCTTATTCTTAATCTACTCAAAAGGTGTTGCCTTTGGGGACCTTGTTCAGATCCGAGGTAAAAGTTCCTCAATTACTACAATGATGTTTCTTTATTCTCGACCATTCTCGAATCCTTCTATAGTTCTATGTGTCTAAATGTAGTACAACATTCCCACATCAAGGACATGCAATTGCTGAAACTAAACTTTATTCCACAAATGTTTGGGAACCAAAGTTTGCAAATTGGACCTAAATTTGCAGCACAAAAATACAACATTGCCACCCTCAAATATATGGATTTCAGCTTCTTAGGTTCAACAACCTGACCATATGAAGGATAACAAGAGAAAATGTTTGCAGACATAAGAGATTACCAAAAGATTGTGGTTGAGTTCATGAAAGATGTGTTATGATCACAAAATGTTTAGTGGACCCTTTTTTTCCAGATAGAGAAGGAAAAGATCTTGGCTATGAAATGACCCAACAATAAACTGCATGTGCTCTCTTCACAAGAGGTATGATGGGGACTTATGATGATAAACGTAGAAGAAAAGAGAGAGTGATAACAACCACTGGAGAAAGAAAGTGGTGGCATGTTTTATATTTCTAGTATTATTGATCTAAATATAGTTTCTAAGGGAGCACCGGAGACCCTTAGCTCATGTGATCGCATGTGCTGCTAGCGTTCAGTTGCAATCTTCTTCCTGATCTGTTGCAACTCTTACCCATTTCTCATTTTGACCATAATATTTTCTTTGACATACCACATGACACTCGGAGAGGAGAAAACCAGTTCTCAGATGAAGGTATATTGTCTTTCTCACTCTCTGTTCTTATTTCAAAATTTCCAGGGAAAAGGTGATTTGGAGAGTTTTGTCATCATGGACATTTACCCAATATGTTTTCTTCCACTGATATAACTGGATCAATGCATGAATGGACCCTGATATCCGCAACCCAATTAGTTAAAAGCGGGCGAGGCGAGAATTAACAAAGCAACTAATACAGGAAAAAAGATTGGAGGATATATCAAAAATATAATTTATTCTGTATTATGTATTTAAAATGGAGGCTCACCTTGTATAGAGCTCTCCGTGCATCATATAGATGCTAGTATTAATGATATCAGTATTAATATATTTAATTATAATTAAATTTATAATTTAATATATAATAATTTAATGATACCGATACTGATGTGTTTAAGAATCGTTAAAAGAATAATTGAAAAAAGAAAAACTACACCCCATCTATCATGCCATGTTGATATTATTAGTTTGGATTTTAATGATGAGTTTCTTCTATAAAACTCTTGTAATACAAAATTTTTGTTTCACCATATAAATGTCAGTATAAATGATAAAATTTTTTGCTTAGCTACATTAATGTATAATAAAATTTGAATATTAAATTTTTATTCATTATAATTCATCATATTGTTATATTTCATTTCAAAAAGATCAGTAAAAGAAGAAAACATGTGCGCCGCAAATCGCGCCAAGCTAATATTCATGTGAAAGTTAGTATTAATGTCAAACGTTCCAACTTAGTCATCATTGAAGTTTATTACTTAATATATAATAAAAATTAGTTATTAAATTTTTATTTATTATAATTATTGATGTCTAGTATTCATTATATGGTATTAATGGAGAACGTTGTTCACATCCATTTCATTTGTATAGAGTTCTCCATCTACTATGTGAATATTGCTATCAATGATGAGAGTTTCCTTATTAAAGTTCACTATCTAATATACAATAAATTTAACTATTAAAATTTATAACTTAATATATTATTATATTATATTTTAAATAATAAAAATAAATAAATATATATTATATTTAATTGACAAAGTTGTCCTTTCCGCGGACGTGAGAGCTCCAAAACCCAGCAGTCTTCGTCTTATATTTTTCTACGGAACGGTTCATGGCCAAGAATACCCCCCACAACTTTGACAACTTCTCCCAACCTTTACTTACGTTCCAACAGTGGCATTTGGCAAACTTTGAAAACCAAACGCCACTTCTAAACCTCACGTTCAAATATTTAATCACGAATATCGTTGCAATTCCCGACAATCGCGCCATAAGACTTGGTGCATTATGGATCACCTCGTCGCGATCTATAAATTGATTACTAACTGATAAATAATAATTTTATTTGGGATTTGTTGAACCTGAACTCAAGCTGGTATCAGCCAAACTTTCTCAACGCATTATAGAATTAGAGTCAACGCAAACTACCTTTCGTTTATCTAACTCCAATATAATAGTGCAATTCACAACTACTTCATTGTCCTGTCTCGTTGACTAAAGAATGATCATTATCCTGAGATCAAAATGGACAACTTTAGTGGACCCCTTCTCCTCATCAAAAGAGCATGACTTTTCTTGGTTTGTACCATAATTGCCATCAAGAAATAGATGGCCATGAACAAATAACCTTATATCCTGTATATGATAGTCACACATCGCTATTCATAACTATCCATCTCCTGATGAGTCCCATCAAGCATTATACAATACTTTGCAATGGATGGTATCATACATCAGAGGGGATCCCAAGTGCAGCAACAAATTTCTTAGACCATTAATTGGAAAGACATAGATATGCAAACAAGAGATCGCACCATGCTCAAGAGAGCTAAGAAGTTCATAATACAATGAGATCATAAATAAGAAGTTCACAAACAAAAAAAAAAAAAAAAATGAAAATACGAAAAATTTTCCGCTAAGAGCTAGCGGGTGGAGGAGTGGGTGTCCTTGGTGTCAAAGGATTATTCTAAAATGGTCTGCCGGTTTGTCCATCTCCATTATCCTTGAGGAGTGGGTGTCCTCGGTGTCAAAAGATTCTAAAATGGTCTGGCGATTTGCCCATCTCCATTATGCTTGCCTTGGCTTAATGTGTTTGTCTTCATGTTAACTTTGTTCACTCCAAAGGAGCCTAGGAAACTTTTCTTTAGAAAGTAGAAGGTGATGGTTTGGTTTCCCGTGACGTTATTATGTGTGTGAAAATAAAGCATCTCACCCGTTTCCAGCCACGGTAAGCTACCTGGTGGAAAGTTGGGGCGGGCATCGCAAGTTTGTGGAGAGAGCTGGTTGGCCCTCGCAAAAGGGGACGTTTACTGGTTTCTGTGCAGAGGTGGTTTTGAGTTCTGAGCAAGGAATGATGGAGTCGACGGCGTCAGGGGAGAGTAGGTACAGAATTAAGGAGAGAAAAAGGCGTTGGAGTCGGTGTGAAGACCGGTGAAACAGAGGCGGCTTCTGATTTCTGATAGCTTAGGGTGGGTGATTGGGTGCATACGTGGGGGCCCACGGGACACGAGCTGTGCATACGTACGAGAAGAGGGTATTCGCCAGCTCGACCGTGGTAGGAAAGATTCTTTCACCTGCAATGCTCTGTTTGGAGACCTCTGGCTCGGGTTGATGCTTTCTCTTTGTATCGATTTTTATCTCTCAATTATTTTTGGTACGAAAGGATGATTTATCTTTTTTTATGATATCAAATATTTGATCGTACCTTATATAGAGCATAAAGTATTTAAATTTTTCATTCACCTATTTGTATATATCTCGAAACAACCATTTTGCAATCAAATGATAGGTTCCTTGGAAGGGATCCTTCTTCTATGCGATAGATACAATCCCTCAAAACAAACAAATCACAGATCATATGAAGTTGAGTTTGGTACGGTGCAATTTCAAGAATGAGAAGCATAGGCTACAAGCCTGATAGGACCCAGGGTTCAGTCCAATTTATAGTGTGGAGTTCAAATCTTTTTAGATTGTAGTTTAACTTGAAAGGTTTTGTCACGCCTCCGATCCGAAATTGTGAATCGAAGGTCATGGCAACCGTCGCATACTCATAGAAAACTCTTCCCATAAGCATACAAGGCATCTTATCATGCTATTCTAAAACAACAGTGGAATAATTAGTCAATAATTTAAATCCAAAATATAACGATCTAAATTTCTAAATTAATATCTCAATAAATTCAACAATGATTCATAGACCTTACATCAAATTCAATAAGACTTTCAACCTAAATAAAAGTATAGAGATTCTACTTCTAATCACTCTTCCATTCATATCTTGTATCATCTTAATTCCTCAACATCTGTAAAAATAGTAAAATAGGAGATAATGAACTAGACAGCCCGTAAGCAATGATCACTTTCAACAAATTTCATCAGGCATTAAAGTAATAATTATTTATAAAAAATATGCATATAGAGTTCATCAATTCGAAATCAATTTCAATTATGCCAAATTCATTTCTTTTTTTTTTCAA
This sequence comes from Elaeis oleifera, assembly GCA_000441515.1. Classification (NCBI taxonomy): domain Eukaryota; kingdom Viridiplantae; phylum Streptophyta; class Magnoliopsida; order Arecales; family Arecaceae; genus Elaeis; species Elaeis oleifera. The sequence goes on from KE505468.1 coordinate 324,856, forward strand.
AAATTCGAGTTTCTTTCGAAATTTCAATTTTTTTCGAAATTTCAATTTTTTTCATTCTTAAATTCTTTCATCAGCCATAAGCTATGACCACATTTTTTTGTGGC
>KE505469.1:0-20146 GCA_000441515.1 Elaeis oleifera
ATATATATATATATATATTAGGTTGGGTTCGAGACGGGGCATACTATTACCCATACTTGATTCACAGTCGATTCGGATTTTTTTTAAAACCCATATCCGTCCGGATTTTAATCGGATCAGATAAAACCCACCCCATTCGGATCGGATCAGATCAGGTATTTAACGGGTCGGACCAAATTACTATCCATACTCGCAAGGGCTAAAGTCTAATCCCTACTCTCTCCTAATTTTCAAATCCTATTTTGATTTTAATTTCAATATTTTGGTTGCGCACTGGACACACCTTGGCTTTCCAAAGAAAGTTCTCAAGACAATAGGAAGCTATTCATGCAAGAACTTCTAGCAAACACTATAGGAGTTACCAAAATAAGAAATTATCAAAAAACTGTTGTTATTATTAGAAATAACTACGAATCTACATTATAAAAATTGTTTTCTCGGAGTCACACTCTTCACACATGGATGCTTGATTGCCCTAATATTGGACAAGGCTTCCATTCCATTCCTATGAACGTTCAAAAGACATTGTACCAATGGCTTAGTTTAAGATTCTCCATTAGGACGTCCATTGGACCTTGAAGAAGATCAACCGAGAGTGTCAGGACGATTACACATTCTACTTCTTTATCCATTCTCTAGTGTGATGGTTGTTCCACTCTAAAGAATATTTGTTGATGTTCTTAATTATATTTCTTCTATATAATTGACCAACCTCTTTGCTATTGTTTTACTTGGTTGTAAGTTATTGCTATCCTTTGAGCTTCTTCTTTGTATTATTAATGTCCTATTAGAATTAAAAAGTTATCTTATTAAGGGAAAGCCAAAACCTCTCTTTCCTTGCAAGACCAACTCGTTGATCGATTGGCTTCATTTGACACATCAATGCTGACTTCTTTTCATTTGACACATCAATGCTGGCTTCCTTTCTAAGTACAAGAGAACAACAAATAGACTACTTAGATGAATGTACGGCCATGCCACCAGTTTCTTAGAATTGAGAAGCATGGATATGAGAGTATCAGTTCCACTGCCTTGAACCTTTAAGGACTTTCATTGTTAGGATGCTACCCATCAAAAAGTGGAATGACGGTAGAAGTTGCAAATTAAAGAAAATAAAATAAAATTGATAAAGGATAAACCATCATTAAGATAAAATAGAAAGATACAAGATCTTATTTTGTTACGCCAAAACAGTGCCCTTTCATTACTATTACAATCTTACTTATAAGTGGCTCTTATTAACTGCTTAAATATGTATCACTCTTCAATTTTAACTCTTGTCCTTATTGGTTTAAGCTATATGGACCACTATTGCTGTGCATGGTACCTATCATCCCTTCCACAATACTCCCATATTCTAGGTAGCGCTTCCGGTCCTTCACATTCTAAGTAGTTGTAATGGCTAATCAACTACTCTCCTTGCATGCCACTCTACTAAGTGCTCATCCTAGGGCCTAAGCTGATAGCACTGCCCCTTTTGATTTGCACCTTGACAGTCACCTTGGGGACCAACTAGTATACTAGTACGTGATTTGGACCTCAGTATTCAGTTTGCATGTATAGTATATGGTCCAGACACTCGAGTACACGGTTAAAATCTCAGTATTCAGTTTGTAAATCGAATTGGTTCCTAGATGAACAACTCGGTCGATAGAATAAGACTCAGTCTGTAAATTGAAAACTTGGTCTGTGGACCAAATAATTGATTGTAGACTATAAGTACCTGGTCTTTCAATTTTATTCGCCTTATAGGTCAGTCCATATTCTAGTACTCGATCCAAGATTGATATCCCTCTGGATTCTCTTTTTATTAACTCACTACCACTCGGCCTATACTAAGTACACCTTTCGAGACCTACTATTAATCAATCTATAATCATGACTGTTGGCGGAAAATCCGCACGGCCCATAAATGTGAAGAGGCCCAAGGTACAGAGAGGCCAAGCCTAATTTCAGAGAGCATAGAACCAGGCCTGGCTCATAGTCGATCCCTGTGACCACGTTTGACTCTCAGATAGCTAGGTTTGAGAGGAGACAAACACCGAGGACCCATCGGTAGAACTTGTTAGATTCTCTCCAGAGTCATAGTAGGCCCCTAGGTGCTCGATCCGTCGTAATCCGACTTCCAAGGATGTCTGTCAAAGGGCAGGCTGATGAAACATCCCTTCTTGAGCTGAAGTTTCTTACCGAACAATCCTTGGTGGCAATCAGATCCCATACCTTATGTTCTTCCTTTCGAAAGACTACCTACATATCGCTCTTGATGGCTCATCTGACACCACCAACACGACCTCGGACTCATCTCGATGATCTAGACGTGCAGATCATTTGAATTACTTGCACGCGATCTGATGGGATCCCAATAAACTTTCGAAATGTGACGGGCAGGATCCCCTGATGGAATCCTAACAAACTCCTGGATCGTGGTGGACAGGATATCTTGATAGGCTGTTAGGATGTGGCCACATGTCGTGGCAGACACCCATGACTAACAACTTGAACGGCAGATAGGCTACAGGAGGCCTAGTCCGGCAGCCTATGGACTGGAACCTAACAGCCTACGGACTGGAACCTAACAGCCTACGGACTGGAACCTGGCAACCTCCAGGCTCTAGCTATAAGAGAAGGCGAAAAAGGAGGTCTTAAGGTAAGCCATCACTCTACCTCTCACGTTCCTCTTTTTGTTGAATGAGATACTGACTTGAACATCGGAGGGTTTTCATCGGAGCTGCCTCCGGTTGGAGCTTTTCTTATAGATTTTTTCTCGGACGGATCGATCTCAGTCGTCTCCACCTCTTCCGGCCGATACTTCACACCAATAGATTTGGCGCATTAGGTAGGGGCCTGATTTTTGTCCTAATTTGGAGGAGTGCAGATCGAAGCAGGATGACCATGGCACCAAGAAGAACATCATCCCATCGCACCAATGCTACCGCGCAGTCGGTGGAAAGCCAAATTAACCATGCTGCTCTATTGGCAGCTACAAAAAATCCTCCACCCCTGCAACTGGCGGTGGTGACAACGGAGTAGTTCAATCTACTTTCCAACAGGTCCAGACTCTGACGGCCACTGTCCAATCGATTAAGGCCACCTCGGTACCTGTACCGATGGCACCACTAACTCATTAGGCCACTCTGGCCCTGCCATTAGTGGCACCACCATCGAGCCCAGTGCCACAGATAGCGACTCCATTACCGAACTGACCAGGAGACGTTCCTCAGGGCCCTGGGGGTGACAAACCCACCTAAGCCATCCCCAGCATCCGAAACCCAGATGATGACGATCTCCAAGTCTCCAATCAGGGCATGACTCAACCCTTGATCAACAATCTCCTCATCAGTTGGGAGCCTACACAGGTTGGGTTCCTGATGATGATTGGCATTTTTAGGATTTGTATCGACGGATCAATGCAATCCATCCCTAGGAACTGGTGCCGTACAATGGATTTGGCGGCAGCCCACCTTTCGGCCCTTGGATCATGCAGGAATCTTTGCCTCACCATTTCAAGGTTCCTCAACTCGAGTGCTATGACAGAGCGGCAAACCCCATCGATCACTTAGAAAGTTTCAAAGTGGTGATGCTTCTTCAAGGAGCGATCAACGGGATTTTGTGCTGGGTGTTTTCTTCCACTCTGAAGGGGGTGGCTAGGTGCTGGTAATCAAGTTTGAAGTCTGACTCGATCCGCTCCTTCGAACAGTGGAGTCGGTTCTTTGTCGAATATTGTGTTAGCGGTCTTCGGTAGTAGAAACGATCGAACTACCTCCACACCATCAAGCAAAAGGTGGGGGAGACTCTCCGATCATTTATCGGCCGCTTTAACATAGCTACGCTTGAGGTATGCGATTTGGATCATTCGATCATGATGTCCGCGATGATGAAAGGACTACAGAAGAATGATTTGAAAAAGTCTTTAACTAAAACTTATCCTCAGGACTTTTCTGACCTGTTGGCAAGGGCGGAGAAATATGCCCGCTTGGAAGAGGCCTTCGCAGAGGATGAGACTCCCACCAATCTCATAGATGGAGGTGGAGATAGGATGCAGAGCAAGAAATCATCACCTGCAAAGGAGACAGGAGTACATCGGTGTTCAAGATCACCTTTCCACCAGAAGAATGGGGCCCCAAGGAACCATTGGCCCAGAAGCCCCGAAGGAGGAATCGACGAGCCTTGTCATTGCCAAGGAGATGCAACAACTATATCCCGTTGAATGCACCAAGGACTTAGGTGCTCATGGAAATCAAGATGCAGCTACCGGAGGTGAAGAGGTTGCGGACGAATCTGGCTTGAAGAGATCCAAACAAGTACTGTTTATGCCATCGAGATCATGGCCACAATATAGAGGATTGCATCCAACATCATGATGAAATTGAGAATCTCTTCAGGCATGGCCGCCTTGATCGATTTATCCGACACCAAGGGGAGTGGTGTGACAAACGATCGAGATCACCTCAGCCAGTGGGGCAACCTCCACGGGCAGAACAACAGGAGGATCGACCCCGCTCGACGTTATAAATACCATCATGGAGGGACAGAGCAGTGGTGGCAATGGTGGAGAAAGAGAGATGATGAAGAGATAGCGGACTGAGGATCTCATAATTTTATCGAGAAGGATGCTCGAGGGTCTAGTTCCACACAATGATGCGGTGGTTGTAACGCTTAATCTTGAAAACTATGATGTATACGGCATCTTGGTCGATAATGGAAGTTCCTTTGATATCTTATTTTATGATGCTTTTGTGAAACTGAGATTGTTGTTACTCGACTGGGGAGAACAAACTCTCCACTTGTCAGATTTACTGGGGCCACTATCTCGGTGGAAGGGGTTATCACCTTAACAGTAAAGGCTGGTCGATACCCATGCCAATCCATCGTCTCGATTGATTTTTGGTTGTTCTAGCGCCTTCAACATATAATACAATTCTCGAAAACTAGACCTCAATGCGCTCTAAGCCGTAGTATCCACATATTATTTGAAGATAAAGTTTCCAATGACAGAGAGAGTTCGAGAAGTCTGTGGAGACTAAGATCTGACACGTCACTGCTACAATATCGCTTCCAAGGAGGCGAACCTATCGAGTCCTATCCCGTTGAAGGACTGGACACTCGTGATGAGTTAACTGAGGAGCGTGGGATATCGATCGAAGACCTCATATCCATCCCCTTGGCAGATGGAAACCTAGAGCATACCATTCAGATCAGATCCAGCCTCAACCAGGTATTGAGATCTTAGTTAATTTTCTTTTGCAAGAGAATGCAGTTGTTTTTGTCCTGGACACCAGCGGATATGCTGGGCATTGATCTCTCAGTGATGGTGCACCGACTTAATGTGGACCCATGGCATCATCCGTTCAAGCAGAAGAAGCATAATTTGCCCCGAGAGGCAAAGGATGATTGTCGAGGAAGTGGATAAATTGCTGCAAGCGGGCTTCATCAGAGAAATGACTTACCCCGAGTGGATTACAAATATGATCCTGGTGAAGAAGGCGAGTAGGAAGTGGTGCATTTGTATTGACTTTGTCAATCTAAATAAGGCCTGCTCGAAAGATAGCTACTCCTTGTCGAGAATTGATCAGCTGGTCGATGCCACATCAGGGCATGAGCTCCTCACCTTCATGGATGCTTTCTTTGATTACAATCAAATCCGAATGACGTTGGAGGATGAGAAAAAAATAGCTTTCATTACTGACTGAGAATTTTTCTATTACAGAGTTATGCCCTTTGGTCTAAAGAATGCAAGTACGATTTATCAGCGCCTCATGAATAAAATATTCAAGGATCAAATTGGATGAAATATGGAAGTGTATGTGGATGACATGCTTGTCCAGAGTAAGTCCTCTGGAGCCCACATTGAAGACCTCAAAGAGATCTTTACCATCCTCCAAAAGTACCAAATGAAACTCAATCCTACGAAGTGTGCTTTTGGGATAACTGTTCGTAAGTTTCTGAGATTTATGATTTTCAATCAAGAAATTGAAGCCAACCCAGAAATAATTAGGGTTGTGCAAGAGATGGCTCCTCCAAGAATGATTAAGGAGGTACAAAGTCTAGCAGGAAGAATTGCCACCTTGAACCATTTGTTCAAGATCCGTCGAATACTATCTGCTCTTTTACCAGATCCTGAGATGGTCAAAGGACTTCCAGTGGACAGACAAGTGTCAGAGTATGTTTGCTGACTTAAAGAGTTACCTCAGTTTCACTCCATTGCTTGGTAAGCCTGATATGGATGAAGAATTATTTTGAATTTATCCATCTTTTCTACAGCGATGAGCGCAGTGCTGGTCCAAGAGCAGAATAAGGTTCAAAGGTCGATATATTATGTCAGCTGAACTTTGAGGGATGCAGAGATCTAATATTCGAGGCTCGAGAAGCTGGCTTACACCCTCCTCATTGTTGCTCGAAAGCTTCGATTGCCCATACTTCCAAGCCCATTCAATCATACTCTTAACAGACCAACCTTTGAGAAGCATTTTCACCGCCCTGACACATCAGGACAACTCACAAAATGTGTAATAGAGCTCTCCGAGTTTGATATTCAATTTTGACCCCAACCATCAATAAAGGTTTAGATTTTAGCCAACTTCATAGCAGAGTGCACCATCCCAGATCAGCTCGAAGCAACTGAAGAAGCCAAATCTCAAGAACAGACCCATAAGGGCCAACCTGGGTTCAGCTCAGATGCTTGGGAGCTGTATGTCAACGGGTCATCCAGCTCCACGAGATCGGAAGCGGGGTTGATTCTCTCAGGTCCAGATGGGATGGTCACCGAATATGCCCTTCGCTTCGAGTTTCCAGCAACCAACAATGAGGCGAAATATGAAGCTTTAGCTACTAGCCTTAGGGTTGCCAAGGATCTGAGGATTTAAGGTCTAAAAGCCTGTAGCAATTCTCAATTAGTTGTCGGCTACATCCAAGGTCAATTTGAAGCCTACAAATAGAATATGGTGAAGTACCTCTAGAAAATTAGAGATTTGGTCTTCCAATTTGTGAACTTCAAGATTTAACAGATTCTCAGATTGAAAAACTCTCGTGCGGACCTATTATCTAAATTGGCGATGTCAGCATCGTTGGAGTTGTTGCGAGACGTCTTTTTTGAGGTACTGAGCAAGCTGTGCACAGAGGAGCTTGCGATGATGATTAGGGGTGGCAATTAGGTCGGGTCAGGTCATAAACAGGTCAGATCAAATATGGGTTGAGTCAAAAATATCCAAATCTGAACCTAACCTATTTATTAAACAGGTCAGATATTGAAATCTGAATCTGACCCATTTAGTAAATAGGTTACCTAGTCCGACACATTTAACCTATTTATATTTATAATCCAGTTAAAAAAATCTATTTGTGGTCTATTTAAAATAATAAAAAATAAAATTTACTTCTCACCTCTATCTCCGATCTCTATGGCTCGCCATGCTCTCGGCCTGACTGCAGCCCACCCCTCCACCCTCGTCGGCATCACCGCATGCTCGCCCCTCCGCCCCTCCACCTGACCCCCCTTTGCTTTACCCTCACCTATTTGTTTGTTAAAAAAAAACTAGCGATGATTGGAGAGGTCAACAAAGAAATCGAAGAAGATGAGAGGGTTCCTCACCTTTGCCACAAGCTCGTTCAGACGGAGAGCTCCAAATTTCCATCTCGATCACAGTCACAAGCTTGTTCAGGCGGTGTCAGAGAGCATCTGTCATGGCTCATAAGGACATGGCCGAGGGAGGGAGCAGCACCCAGGCGGCCATGAAGCTGTAGATCTTTCGACTCTCCAATCATCTTGAAAATCATCCTCTCTCCGTTCTTCGCTGTCACTATCATCATGCTCGCCACCATCTAGCTCTCTCAGGTGGTGTCGCATGGGCACTTTTCAGGGCTCCGTGTTTGATTCTTGGCCCGTTGGGCGTCGTCCTTGCCCTTGCAGGTACTGCTGCCCATCGAATCCTCATCGGCCTCGCTTGGGCCCTCGACATCGCCGCCTGATGGCCTTCTCCGTTGGGGCAATTGAGGCAACCAGGGGCTTCAAGGCCGTGCCCTTCCACGATGGGCTAGACGGTGCGGCGAGGGAGGCAGTGGCACTGTCGGATGAGGCAGAGGTGCGGATGGGGAAGATCGGGTAGAAAGTGCCACAAAGAGATGGAAGGCAGGGAGGGATTTGGGGAAGGAGGAGCACAGGGAGGAGTAGACGGGATTTGGTGAGAGAGGAGGGAGTGGGATTGGGATTGGAGGGATTTGGAGAGGCAGAGGTGGTGGTTGGGAGGATGGGGAAGTAAGAACTTAGGGTTTTGGAGAGATAGAAGAGGAAAAAGAGGGTGACGAAAAAAAAAAGAAAACGTGGATCACTGTGAGAATGGACCAAAATTTAGGCGGACTGCTTAAATTTTACCAAGAGCCCATGGAGCCACAGTTTCAAATAATTTTAAATAAAAATCATAAACGGGTTAAACAGATTAGACAGATTGAAATATTGAAATCCAAACCCGACCTGTTTAATAAATGGGTTAAACAGGTCGATTCATTTATGATCTGAACCCGTTTAAGTCAAACCCAAATCTATTTATGGTGAATCGAACGTGGGTCGGATTGATAGATTGGGTCATATTTTGCCACCCTTAATGGTGATGCAAGTGGAAGAAGAGCCCTGCTAGATGGACCCTCTAATCAGCTATCTCAAAGATAGAACTTTGTCAGCTAATCGGAAGGAAGCTCGAAAAATAAGTACTAGTAGCCCGTTACCTATTTCATGAGGGAAAACTCTATAGGAGATCATTTTTTCTGCTACTCTTAAAATATCTACGGTCGACGGAGATCGAGTATGCTCTAAAGGAGGTGCATGAAGGCATGTATGGAAGTCATGTCGGAAAGAGGATGTTTGCTTGCAAACTCTTCCGATAAAGTTATTACTGGCCGACCATACAGCAGGACGCTCAGAGCCTAGTTGTGCAATGTGATCGGTGCCAATGACATTCCAACATGTAGCATTTGCCGACTGTCTCGATCACCCCCATATATGCGTCTTGGCTGTTTGCACGGTGAGGAATGGACATCCTCGGCCTTTTTTTCCAACGTCAGATTAGAAAAAATTTTATTTGTTGTGATAGACTGCTTCACCAAGTGGGTAAAGGCGAAACTGTTGGCCCGTGTCACTGAGGCCAAAGTTGTGGATTTGTTTGAAAGAGCATAATATGCCATTTTGGACTTTCTCAGGTATTGATAACCGACAATGGATGCCAGTTCATGGGATCTAGACTGGATTAACTTTTTAAGGAATATGGGATCTCGCATCATTTTACCTCAGTGGTGCACCCTTAGGCGAATGGGGAGGTAGAAGTAATCAATCAGATTATACTACAGGGTCTGAAATGAAGGCTGGATAGAACTAAAGAAGCATGGGCCGATGAACTCTATCTGTTCTCTAGCCATATCAGATGACACCTAGGATCCCAATCGGGGAAACCCCTTTCCGCCTCGCCTTTGGGATTGAAGCAATGGTCCCTGTTGAGGTCGGAGTCCCATCAGCATGACGAGAATTATGATGAGTAGACTAATATGGAAAGACTCTGTGTAGACTTGAATTTACTGGAGGAAGCCCAAGAAAGAGTTCACACCAGAATGGCTGCTTATCAACATCGGATAGCTCGGTATTATAACTCCCAGATCAAGGGCAATTGCTTCAGGGTTGGTGATCTGGTCCTATGCAGAACGAAAATTTTTTAGCCAGACGAGTGGGGCAAGCTAGCACCGAACTGGGAAGGTCCCTACCAGGTGGATGAAATTGTCAAGCCAGGAACCTACCATCTGAAGCAGCTGGATGGAGCTCTACTTTTCTGACCATGGACTTCAGAAAATCTTCAATTATACTACCAGTAATGTACAACACTACTTCTACTATTTTTAATAAAACTCTTCTTACTATTTGCCTTGCCCTTTGTTTCTTGTCTGTTGGTCACCAACGACATCTGATCGGCCTGACCTTTGATCGGCCTAATGTTTGAAGGAGCCTTTGATCGGCTCTAATAGTCAACGGTCTTTGATCGGCCTAATATTTGAAGGAGCCTTTGATTGACTTTAACAACTAACGGTCTTCGATCGACTTGGACTTTGATCAGCCCAACGTTTGAAGGAGCCTTTGATCGGCTTTACTAATCAACGACCTTTGATCGGTCTGATTTTGATTTGCCCAATATTGAAGAAGCCTTTGATCGGCTTTAACAATCAATGGACTTTGATCGGCCTAGCCTTTGATCAGTCCAACGTTTGAAGGAGCTTTTGATCGGCTCTAATAATCAACGATCTTTGATCAGCCTGGCCTTTGATCGGTCTAAAGTTTGAAGGAATCTTTGTTCGGCTTTAACAATCAATGGCTTTTGATCGGCCTGACCTTTGATCGGCCCAATGTTTGAAGAAGCTTTTGATCGGCTTTAACAATCAATGATCTTTGATCGGCATGGCTTTTGATCAGCCCAACATTGAAAGAGCCTTTGATCGATTTTAACAACCAACGGCCTTTGATCAGCTTTAATAAGCAGCGGCCTTTGATCAGACTGGCCTTTGATTGGCCCAATGTTTGAAAGAGTCTTTGATCGACTTTAACAATCAATGACTTTTGATCGGCCTGGCTTTAATCAGCCAACATTGAAGAAATCTTTGATTGGCTTTAAGAATCAACGGCCTTTGATCGGCCTAGCCCTTGATCGGCCCAATGTTGAAAGAGCTTTTGCTTGGCTTCCATTTAATGCGATCGATCGTCGGTCTCGACGCGAGATGGCCATTAACTGATGCATCCTATGATCGGCCCTTAACATAGGCTACAGATGCCTAGCCTATGGCCCCTATGTGAACTAACGACCCTTAGTCGATCGAGCATACCAAAGCATGCATAAGAAAAAGTTTGTTTTTCAATCGAAGATGAAATTTTCACAAAGACAGTACATCAAGTATTACATAGATGATAATCAAGCAACGATACATGACAGAACGAGCATAATGCTTTGCCCAAAGAAAGTCTCCCACACTTGGATATGGATGATTCAGAGACCACGGGAGCATTTTTATGGATTCAGAACCCATCGACTGCTAGAGTTGGGCCGGAGGGCTCTTTCCCTAACTTGACCTCGGCATCCGAAGCTTTCGTCTTGGAAGATATCACAACCTCAGATTCCAAGGGGAGCCCCTCCTCGCTCCCTGGATGAGATCTCCACACTCTGTCACTAGAGGACACTGGTTGCTTGCCACCTTTATCGTGGCAGGAGTATGAGGGACAGGTCGGTCATCTAGCAGAGGCGTGAGAGAGAGAAAGTGGCTTTCTCATGCCCAGCGGTTTAAGACAACTGTTATTCTCCATCGCCTGATATGGAGTCCCAATATTATCGAGAATTCGATGGAAAGTCAGCGCCGATGGGTGGAAAATGCATCTGAATCACCTCAACAGGCCACTGAGAGCCACGCAAAGGCTGCCTCTCAGTGGTGAAGGCCACGGCTTCCACTGTATTGGATGCGCGGTGTGATATCCATCCTTCTCAGAAGCACAACCTCCACAGAGCCCTCACCAAAGGATGTGGCTGAAGCCACACTCGTTCCAGGTGTTGCAGCTGAGGGGACCTTCGAGGTAGTGGATCCTTACCGCCATGAACATGATGGCTATTTCCAAAACCTCCCAAGCCAAGCTGAAGCCTACATGGTGAGGCCCGATGGCTCCGATCAAAAACACAGTTTCTACTCTCTCTAAAGAGGCCGTTCCATCATGCCATGGCCACTGGAAGGTGAACTTTCGCCCAGAATCAGAGAGGGTGGATCTAAGATGGGGTACAGCGAGTTGGAAGGTAGAGTGGGAAGAAGTTCTCTCTATAAAAAGAGGAGTAGGTCTTAATTATGCTCGATAAATGCCAAATGAAGATTGGTCACAGGCACCATCCCTGCCTGATGCACATTTAATTCGAGCACCAATGGGAAAGTCGCATCGCTTTGTTTCCTCCACTAGACTGCAATGGCAGATCATATTTAATATGGGCACAGAAGCACAGATGCATCCCGAAAATCATGCACATGCACCATAAGTACATTGCCCTTTCGTATTCCTTATCAGTGTAGATGGGACTACTCCCTTCGCCTGACCTAAGCTCGGACCCTGGAGTAGGAGGGCATATATCGAGGAAGTCCCATCTGGAGTTACGATGTGCTGAGGCTAAGGCATGGCACGCTATGGCTCCACATTGCTCCCAACTTATCAACGGCCACTCTCGACTGATGATTATACAGCTGTTATATAATCAGAATATGACTCATTGAACAGTCGAAACATTGTCGATTGAGTTTCGGAGACTTCCTCAATTGACCCATGAGCTCACTTGTTCGACTAGGCAAGAATCCTTTCACAGGCCAATAGTGAGTTAGTCACCTAGGGCAAAATTGTTTAAGAGACTTTCCAACCATTCTCATTTGGCTATGTTGAACTGTGCGCTGAGGGCCATGTTGTGAATGATCGGTGGGACCTCAACTAGTCAGTATAAAGGTGGCAAGCAATGTTAGCCTGACGACTTTTGGTCAACTCTACGCTAGACAACCTTTGCTCGGTGCGACCTTGGGTCAGTCCCAATTATTAAGGACAATCATCGACGGTCTGACTCCTAATCAGCCTCGCAAGGTCAGGCATAACCCTATGTTGAATGGCATTCAATCGACCAAGAGTGTAAATTCAGACATGGATACACATACAAGAAATATGCATTCAAAATAAATTTGCTTTTCTCATTAAAGATGACGGTTTTTACAGTGAAAGAAAAAGGATGGGGGAGGAAGAAGGCAAGTACAAAATTGAAGATTCACTCCTCATCAGAAGAATAGGAGTCAAACAACTTCTCATCACTGTTGCCCAACTGGAGATAATGAAGGTCCAATTATGGCATCATCTTCCAATGTCGGGCTTTGCAATCCTCAAAGTCCTGAATAAAAGTAGCGGCGGCGACATCGGTGACCTCCTCCTTAAACACAATCGAGGCCCAAAATTTCTCGACACACCAGTCTTGAACGACCGTCAGAATCCATAAGGAGTCACTCGAGGTGCAATCCTCTCTTGCGGGCTGCAGCTGCCCCCTCCCGATCGAAACTTGTTCGGATTACGTTCAATGGGGCTGGGGGGCAGGAGCGGGAGATAACGTATCAGAGCCAGTGCTGGAGGACCATTCCAGTCTCCTATTTCTTGCCCTTATGAGTAGGACAGCCCCCCTCTTCACTGCAAGCCGCTTCTTCTTAACGGCCAGCTTCACTTCTCTCTTGGAGGGCTTCATCATGACTAAGGCAGCGAAGAATCATAGATGCTTCAAAAGGAATGGATGACAATGCCTAAAAACCATTAGTCTCCTTATATGGATTTTGGTTCTCAGGAATCCAATCGCCAAAAAGGCCTTGACGATTCGTCAGGTGACAGACAGTGCATCCTTTTCAGTCCTAAAAAATTAATTTAAAGCGACTCTTCACAGATCCACCCATCGCCACATGGAGGTTATCCATTGGCGTGGGGCGTTCCCTTAGTTCGATTTCGTTTAGGGGAGCGACAACCGCTGTATTTAATACCTGAAGCATCAATTAATGGGTCCGTCGCTTCGTAAAGACTTTTGAAGCACCATTTTCCAAAGCACCAAGTTATCCATAATGATTGTATGGGACCATGAATCTAGAAGAACTCTAAAGATTGCTTATTTGTCGGAGACTGTTCCTTAAAGCTACTTAAGTGCAAAAGCTTGGTATCGACACAATCATCATACAAGAAGGAAAAGAGCATGCAAACAACTATGGGAGGATCAGCTCTACTCCAATTATTCATCGAAATTCTTCTGAAATGACCTCTTAGGTCGCCACCCCGCTCGATGGACTGCAGGACGATGCAACCTAAGGGCTGTCTCTTGAAAGATTAGATAGGTTGAGCTCGAGGAACAACATCCTGACTCAATTTCGGCACCTCACGAAGTCAGCCTTGAAGCCATAATCGAACATGCACCGGATCCCATTGTCAGAATGTCCAGAAGAAGAATCGTCAAGTTCTCTGCCAGCCCGAGGTCTCATTAGAACAAGCAAATTTTTTTCTCAACGAGGGCTCAGCTAAATTTACTGATGACCAGCCCTCAGCCTAGGTCCAGTTACAGTCAAAATCCTATCATCACAAGATGATTCCCCTGTGATATGAATGCTGAAGCCACTGTATCACTGGTCCCCACATGAGTATTGAACTCCATCTCGCCTCCTCGATGATTTTCGATAATCTCCTGCACTCGATGGTCAATTTGTCCCTTTCCTCAGCGTGAGCTTTATCCCTTCGCCAAATAGCCATCCGACGATGCTTGACCTCTGCTGAAGTCTCCTTGAGTGCCTCCTTGACTTCAATAAGCTCTCTCTTCCGACTCAAAGTCTTTTTTTCTATGCTCTCTCCTTCTTCTCTAGTTTGCCAATGCGGGTCTTGAATGGAACTACAACAGGCATCGGCAAGGGCTCGATGTTAAGGATGGAAAAGCTGCTCCTATCGATGACTTATTAAGACTAGATGAATATGCAAAGAGCGGTATGATTTTAAAAAGAGTAAGAGCTTATTTCATTAATGAAAGTTTTCTTTACATAAAAAATAGCAAAAGACAACAAATTTACAAGGGATTCTAGCTACCGACCTCGCTAGAAGGGGCTACCGAACTAAGAGTGACTTTCGATGGGCCTGTAGGTGCTATCATTGGAGAAGTTGACGATGGAGCTGCGGCGTCAACGGTTGGGGATGAAGAAACTTCGATGATCATCTATTTCCTTCCGACCATCCCTATGTGACCTCGAGTTCAAGAGGAATAGGCTCTTGTGCAGCCCCTTCCTCATCCCCATCCAAAAAGAGAGATCCACCATGGGTAGTTGAGTAGCAACCAAACATTGGCATTCCTCGAATCCCACCTCCAACTGGCATTAAAGGATGTTAGCCCAAAGGCAACCTTTATGTCTTTGAATTCATTGGAGTTTTAAATGCTTCTATAGCCAAACATCTGACTTTCATGACTCGCTCGTCAGCCTTCTTCTCAGCCTCAGCTACGCTCGAGGCCATCTCCCACCGCAACTCTTGCTCGGAGGTCTCCATCTTTCTCAGGGCCTCCGTAGCAACTTTCACCTTTTCTTTCACCTTGATTGCCCGAGATTCGGCCTTCTGTCACTCCTCTTCTTTATGAGTGAGAGCGGAGTCTGATCTACCTAATGACTCCTTTAGGTACCCAACTTCTGCCTCCATCGCCTCCGCTCGGGCACGGACTTGTTCTATTTCGTCCGCATGATTTGATAACTCAACAAGAAGGTGAAACATCTACCCAGAAACTATGTAAGAAAGAGAAGAAGAGAGGAATCAAAAAATCAAAGCATCATCACAGTACCTCGTGGAGGGAGGCCACGGTGCGCTTCCGTAGGCTGACAAAGCTTTGCCTCCTAAACCTCCCTTCCTCCGAAAGAATAAGTATCCCTTCCATCAGATGCCAAACAAGCTTTCAGTCGTCGAAAGCAGTGCCCTCAAAAATACTCGATGGTTGGACCTCGCCATCGGCCAATCCTTCCATAAAGGCCAGCATGACGGGCCCGATCATCGGGGATGGAGGTCTCTCCTCCCCCCGTGCAAGGGAGGAAGGTTCCATATGAGGAGAACTCGGAGGAAAAGTCATAGGAACCTTATCCAGACAAGATGCGCTCGGTCGATCAAGAGTTGTGCCTTCAACGTCATCCTTAGCTAGAAGAAGTTGCCCTGCAGGTGCCCCTCGTCGGCTGAATCAGTGGCCCTCATTTTCTTCCAGGAACCCTTAACAGCCGAAGCTACCTTTCTCTTGGGAACGTTCTTCTTCAACGTTACCAAGACATTGGGCTCCATGTTTGCAATAATATGGCAAGAATTAAAAGTGCGAGGAGATAACGAAGAAAAGGTCATTATTCCTACTCACCCCAGGGACAACCGAGCTAAGTCCTGTATTAACCAGAGTCTCCTCGAATAGTAGCTTCCCGTAAAGGGGGAACCTTGAAGTCCCTGAGTACTTTAAAGTAGCCTTCTTCCTCGGCCTCTAATCTCGGGATGTTGCCGGTCGAGTCCCTCAGTCGACCCCAATTTGGTAAGTCCCAACTATCAAGTGATGGTTGAGAAATCAAAAAACACTCCTTTCATGCATGAACAGAGGTGGGGTGCCTTTAATCAAAGGAAAAACGCCCCTCTGAGTTGAAAGATACCACCAGTCGCTGACATGCAGGTGTCTCTTGATGGTGAAAAAAGCTCACAAAAGGGAGAGGGAAGGCCGCACATTCATCATGGCACAAGCAACTAAGAACCTGATGAGAAAGCGAAAAGAATTTGGAACAAGAGTGTAGAGAGAAATATGATAAAAATGAAAGAGGTCAAGGACGAAAGAAGAGACAGAAAGCTGAAAGCCAGCATTAAATGCTTCCTCATACATAGCCAATCGATCAGGTGGCAAATTATTTGCCCTATCTGTAGTTCCAGAAAGCTTCATCTCGA
Organism: Elaeis oleifera; assembly: GCA_000441515.1. Taxonomy (NCBI): domain Eukaryota; kingdom Viridiplantae; phylum Streptophyta; class Magnoliopsida; order Arecales; family Arecaceae; genus Elaeis; species Elaeis oleifera. Next base: position 16,496 of record KE505469.1, read on the forward strand.
ACTCTGATAGAACTTTATACGAGGCTTGAATTCGATTCAGATCTTTCAGCTCTAGCACAGAACCAAAATCATCAGGCTCAGAAGCCGAATCAACCTCAGAACCCTCGCATTTTTTGATAGAATTTCCAGGAGCTGCTCCCGAAGAGGTGGACCACTCTTTGATCGAACCAGCGGACCCCACCATCAAAGAAATCAAGAAGAAAGGACAAAATCCAGGGGAATGAAAAAGATCTAAATATACCTCGATTAGAGAGGTAAAAGAGGACAGTCAAGGAAGATCCATATGAAGGGAAGGAGGAAACAACAAGAGCGACTCTTATGTAGCTCTTAAGAACACCCCCAAAAGAAAAAACCCTCAGCAGAGCGAACTCGGCATAATGATGAATTGAGAGGTGTCAGAAGGAAAAGGAACAACACTAGATAGCGTAAAAAGAAGAAAAGCTAGCATCCCTTTATAGCTGAGAAAAGATGGATTCAGAAGATCATGAATCATGGCCCTCGAACAAACAACCTACATATGGCTTCTCCCCATCAATTGACTTTCCACGGTTAGTCGCACAAAATTAATGCATCCGGCCTGAAAATACGCCCTCTAGAATTTAAAATTGAAGCTCCATAGTTTAGCCGTATCTGTCTACCAAGATCCTGCATATCTACACCTGAAACCATATGCATCCTTGCCTTGGACTCTCCACATCCTTGGTGCCAGGAATAAGCAATACTCCCATCATCCGACCAAAACTCGGACTTGGGAGTAGGGGGCATGTGTTGGTGAAAAATCTGCACGGCCCATGGATGTGAAGAGGCCTAAGGCCTAGAATAGCCAGACCCAATTTCGAAGAGCATAGAACTAGGCCCAGCTCATAATCAGTCCCTATGCCCACATCTGAGTTCCAGATGGTCAGGTCTAAGAGGAGGCGAACACCGAGGACCCATCGATAGAACTTGATGGATTCTTTTCGGAGTCATAGCAGGCCCCTAGGTGTCCGATCTGCCGTAATCCGACTTTTAGGGATGTTTGCCAAAGGGCAGGCTAATGAAGCATCCCTTCTTGTGCTAAAGTCTCTTGTCGAGCACTCCTCAGTGGCAATCAGATTCCACACCTTATGTCCTTTCTTTCAGAAAACTACCTACAGATCGCTCCTGATGGTCCACCTGACACCACTGACACGACCTTGGACTCATCTCAATGATCCAGGCGTGCAGATCATTTGAATCACCCGTACGTGATCTGATGGGATCCTAACAAACTTTCAAAATATGGCAGACATGATCCCTTGATGGAATCCTAACAAAATTTCAAAAATATGGCGGACAAAATACCCTAATAGGCCACTAGGACATGGCCACGCATCATGGCAGACACCCATGACTAACAATCTGAACGATGGACCGGCAATAGGAGGCCTAGTCCGACAGCCTACGGACTGGAACCTAACAACCTCCAGGCTTCAGCTATAAGAGAAGGCGAAAAAGGGACGCTAAGATAAGCCATCACTCTCTTTCACACTCCTTCTATTGAATGAGATACTGACTTGAGCATCAGAAGGTTCTCACTGGAGCCGCCTCCGATCGGAACTTTTCTTGTTGGTTTTTCTCTGGATAGATCGATCTCAGCCACCTCCACCTCTTTCGATGCTGATCGATATCTCGCACCAACAACTATCATGCTCGATGAGTTTGAATGTTCCATTTAAACCATGGCTATTATTGTGATCAATAATTATGATCAACCTATTCAACAAATAACCATTATCACTACACCAAAGTATATTTTAGCAGCTCTTTTGTAGAGGCAGAAAGAGAAAAGTGTTTCTAACTTTTTGAAGGCAATATTAATATTATGCCTCTAAAAATGTACTTAACACTCTAACTATTTATAAATACCATCAGAATATAGAATCTACCCCTATAGGTGACACTTTGTTGGGGTTATTACTAATTTTTTGCCTCTAAATAATACCAATGAGCAAAACCGATGGGATAGAGGAGCGTGGGAATTTTTGGTGCCTTCATTATAGGAATGGTATTCTTTCCCACCAAAACACTAATAACTCTCCACTAAAACATTAATATGGAAACAATACAACATGCCCTGAAATCTTCTTCTTGCCACTGTTCCTTTTGGGCCACCATTCTTCTTCCTTGCCTTTAATAGAAGGATGTTCACCCATTAAAGTCTTTATGCATAGCCTCATTAGCTGGTATGTTAACGTCTCCATTTTTTATATGCGATATTTCATAAATTTTGTCTTCGGTATTTTGATTTTCTTCTATTTTTTATGCCCCTAATTAATTACCCATATTATATTCAATTTATACATTATGATGATTTAAATTAGTGGTTTTATAGGTCTATTATTATCAGATTTTATAGCTTTTAAATCCCCTATTAGATTCATATATTATGATGATTTGAATTAGCAATTTCATAAGTTCATTTTATTAGATTTTAGAGCCATTAAGCCTTATCGTCCCTTCCTATTAAATGCTTTTGATATTTTAAAGTCATTAAGCCTTATCATCCCCTTCCTATTAAATGCCTTTTTGATTTGTAGAGATGCCAAAACTAGAAGGATCATTAACATTGCAAAGAAATAGAATACCAAAGGTTAAAATGAAAAATAGAGTAAACGGTTTATGAACAATATCTTCAGCCACTATAGTTTCTATGGATGGATAATAAGTATGGTAGTTTGCTCTTGAGGTATTATGTGAATGGTCTAACATCCAGATTTTTTACATACAAGATTTCATAAATTTACTCTTACATTTTTTTGATGTTTCTCATATTGTTCTATGCCTCTCATTTAATCATACATTTCTTATTAAATTTATACATTATGGTGATTTGAATCAACGTTTTTAGGTCCATTATTATTAGATTGGGTTTTTTGCGTGTATACCTGCTTAAACATTCAAATTTATGTGAATATCCTTTTAATATTGGTATTTATATGTATACCCTCATAAAATATTTATTTTACATATATATCTTTTTTTATTATTTTTGTATATGTACCCATATTATTTAATGTTGTTAAAAATTAATGGTTTAAAATTTAAATGACTAAAATATCCTTATGGATAGATGTGCAAAAAAAATTTTTATAAGTGTATATATACAAATAGTAATTTCATGAGGGTATTCATACAAATTTGAATATTTAGAAGGATGTATATGTAAAAAATTAATTTAATTTTATCTATTTAATCTAGATGGATTCAGACCTCTTACTTTATAATGTAGTAACATATTACATAATATAACAATACGATAATGATATTATATAATATTTTATATATTAGAATACTATATTATATTTATTTTATATAAGATGGGATGATTATATCCATCTTATAACAACATGATATATCTTATATACTTCATAAAGATATTTTCGATAAAAATTTAAATAAATATAATAAATTATAAATTTTATTATTACATAATGTCTAAATCTATAATTATGTTTATTCGATGCAAATGTCCAAGCTATTATCTAATATCAGGTTGAGATACTTTTCTTAGAAGCATATTATTATATGTTAGAAGAAATATAGATGGTTACAATCTCTTATTTTTTAGATAAATAATTTTGATCTATCATTTGATAAAAAGATCATTTTATCTATGTAAATTAATAAATT
>KE505469.1:37368-50294 GCA_000441515.1 Elaeis oleifera
CCCCTCTTTGGCCATCCTCCACCCCCCCAACCCCCCTCTCCGGCATGCCGCAGCCACTAGGACCCTGTCGGTTGTCCCCAGCCGACCTCATCGACCCCACAGCCCCTGCCTCTCTGCCCTACGGCCCACGGCCCACCCAGCCCCAACCCACGGCCCCGCAACCCACCCCTGCCCTACCATGGCTCGCATCCTACGGCCCTGCATCAGCCCCACTGCCCCACGCCCGCCTCGTCGTGCCCCGCAGCCTTGCTGCCCCTAGCCCGCAGCTCAAGCCAGCTACCTCGGCCCTGCCCCACCATCTTTGCCCCGCGATCCATCCCTACATCAGCATTGTGAGTATTAACGATGGCATTAGTGATGGCTAGTATTGTCTACTATTAGTGACGGTATTAGTGACGGCTAGAATGTCATCACTAAAGTTAATTATATATTGATTTAATTAATTAGTTAGATAATTAATTAATTAATTAATTAGATGCATGAAACTTGGGTCTGGGCATGCAAAGTGCTCGGATCGGGGAAAGGTGCTGGGTAGCATTGCCAACACGGGGTCTGGGCATGTCCTGCATATCCGGGCCGTGGATCACAGCTAGCATCCAAGGTATCTAGCCCTCGTGCACCAAGTACGTTTAGACCGATGGAAGGTATCAGACAGCATTAATTATGTGTTAATTTTAATAAAATTTTTATTGCATGGGTGATAAACCCATTAGTTGATTGATGTACATATTCTAATGTATCCATATACTTATTTATTTTATATAGATGAAAAAATTATATACATTGATCAATTGATTGTCCACTATGGATAGTTTGAAAAATGCAAGTAATTCTATAGGTCATTATAGAAATCAAATGGTATGCTAAGGGTTCGAAAGAAATTTCGGACAGCATTTCTCTTTTGTTCTTCCTATACGAAAAATTAAGAGAAAATACTGTCAAAATTTTTTTCGATCTTTGTTGTATATCATTTGATTATTGTAATGGATCTATTGAATTAATGTATTTTTGAATGGGATAGGACCTTTCTTTACCTATTAGTTGATGATAGAATACATTTACTATGTAAGTCATTTTGAATGATAAAATAGTATTTAGCAATTGCCTTGTATTTATGTATATGCAGAATTCTTAGATAATCTGCTATAAATCGTAATTGGATAGACCATCGAGTAGTCGACGGAGAGATTTCTACTGAATATAGGGAGGGTCTAGAGTACTTTTGTAATTTTATTTTTGAGAATGCAGCACTCTTACATCAAGAATGGGCTCATTGCCCTTGTAACATATGTGGCAATAAAGAAATATTTGATAGGGATACAAATACTGCCCATTTGTATAAGAGTTGATTTATATCCAATTATAAGTATTGGTACCTACATGGAGAGACGTAGAAGAAAGTTGCAAGGGTTAGAACCGAGCAGGACATAGACACAGATAGAATGGTGGACATGATTATGGATGCGACTGGTTCTAAATTTAACTGAGATGTAGAGGACGATCCAAAAGCTGACAGCGGTGATTTCTACCATGTGCTAAAAGATACTGATGAACCACTATGGTCGAGATGTGAAATACGCACTGTACTATCAGCTGTGTTAGAGTTGTTAAACTTGAAGGTCAAGTTTAATATGATGGTCAATTGTTATGATAGAATGGTAGCAATAATAAAGAAAATACTACCAAAGGATGAGAAGCTTATTGGGAGCTTCTATATTTTAAAAAAATGATGAAAGAGTTGGGCATGGAATATGAGAAGATAGATGTATACTGTAATAGTTGCATACTTTCTATAAAGAGGACCAACAGAAAAGCTCATGCGGCATATGCAGTGCAAGCCGATTTAAGTCGAGACAAGAGGGTAGGAATCAGAAGGACATACCATATAATATTCTTCGATTGCTTTTCCTCACTCCTAGACTTCAGAGGCTCTATTTATCCAAGAGTACTATCGGATAGATAAGATGGCACAAAAAAGATCACGTAAGTACCCCGATACGATGTGTCATCCATCGGACAGTGAAGCATGGAGGCAATTTGATGCTTGCCACTCTTTATTTGCTTAGGAACCATGCAATATCCGACTGGGTCTATCTACAGATGATTTTACACCATTCGGTCATGCAGCGGCTCCTTATTCATGTTGACCAGTCATTATCACTTCATACAATCTACCACGTGAAATATGCATGAAAGAACATAACATCTTTCTTACATTAGTCATTTTTGGACCACAACATCTTGGTAGAAGCATTGATATATATATAAGGCCTCTTGTTGATGAGCTGAAATTATTATGGTCTGATGGCATTCGTACTTTTGATGCATCGAAGAAACAGAATATTATAATAAAGGCTGCATTGATGTAGACCATTAACAATTTTTCTGCTTATGAAATGCTATCAGGATGGAGCACTCATGGGAAGCTAGCATATCCCTATTACATGGAGAATACAAAATCATTTCAGCTTGAGCATGATCATAAGCCTCGTTGCTTCAATTGTCATCATCAATTTCTCTCCGAGCATCATCCTTTTAAAAAGTAACGGGACAGTTTCAAAAAGAATAAAATAGAGAAGGGCCATGTGCCCTAGTGCCTCAGTGGTATGAAAATATTTTAGAGGATATTCCAATTGGATGAAATCCCATTTGGCATTGAATTTGACAAGCAGAAGCTTTGGGGGTTTGGTATAACTCATAACTGGGTGAAGCAAGGCATCTTCTGAAAATTGCTCTATTAGTCCACCAATTTGATCCGTCATAATCTTGACGTCATGCATATCGAGAAGAATATATTCAATAATATTTTTATACTATTATGGATATCAAGAGCAAAATGAAGGATAATCTCAAAGCTCGAGCAGATATGAAGAATATATGTAAGCGTTCTCTATTAGAGCTGGTTAAGGTGTCATCTGAGAAATTTTTGAAGCCGAAAGCATCTTATATCTTCACAAGAGAGCAGCTGAAGGATGTTTACGAATGATGTAAAAGCCTTAAATTTTAGATGGTTATGCAAGTAATCTAGCTCGGTGCGTCAATGTCAAAGATTACAAGTTTTATGGGCTAAAGAGCCATGACTGCCATGTGTTCATGCAATGATTACTCCTATTAGCTTGACGTGATCTCCTTTCCAACTCCATATGGAGTTCTTTGACCAAGCTTAGCCTTCTATTCAGAGACATTTGTACTACTGAACTATCCACTGATCACAACTCCAGTCTTGAGGCTACCAGTGTAACAACCATATATAAGTTGGAGAAGATATTTTCTCTCAGCTTTTTTAACTCCATAGAGCAACTCGTGATTCATCTAGTATATGAAGCTAGGGTGGGTTCTAGTGCAATATAGGTAGATGTATCCATTTGAAAAATACATGCACAATCTCAAAAAGAAAGTGAAAATAAGGCCTGACTCGAAGATTCTATTATAGAGGCTTATATAATAGAAGAAATTTTAAATTTCAATCGACACTAATTTAATTTCAGTGTGTAGACCAAGTTGACTCAAGTAGGTCGAAATGATGATGGTGGTGCTGAGGGATCGGAGCGGGAGATCTTAATATTTGTCTATCTTGCTCGAGAATTTGGGTATGAGGTTCTTCAGATTTTCTCCGATACTGAATTTTGACAGACAGAGACATATATTTTACTAAACTATGTGGAGGTCGACCCATATATTCTGTAAGTGTCCATCATAATTTTACTCTTTAATCACTTATTTCAGTATACTTATCTTATACATATTTAGGCAATATAATGAGATGTTGAAAGAGAAAATCCAAGCATAAGCGATGAAGAAATATCAACATAGCGCTCAGAGAACTTTGCATGTTGGTTCCATCAATTGGTAAACATCCATTATCATTTTATATATTTAATTTTTTAATTTATTCTTTTATAATACGCAGGTCATTCAAGGGAGCGAGTCTATACCAACGAAGCTGAGACCATTAGGTTACGGGTTTGAAAAATATGTGGCATGCTATAATGGCTGTAACATAAATAGTTTCAAATTTCACACCTAGTAATATGAAAATGATAAAAATACAATGAACAGTTGTGTGTGTATAAGAGGCAGCTAGTGGAAAAATAAGGCGGAGAGTGACTATTATGGAATCCTCAAAGAAGTGATTAAGATGAGCTACTTTGGAAGTAGTAGTGTCATTCTATTTCAGTGCCAATGGTTCGATACCGATAATGGTATGAAGATTGATCTACGGTACGGACTTATTGAAATCAAACATGGATCAAAAGCTTATGTCAACGAGCCATTTGTACTAGTTGCACAAGCTGCTCAAATATATTATACTTCTTTTCATCAAGAAAAGAAGAAAGAAATATTAGTGGGCTGTATACAAAATTAAGTCTCGAGCCGTTCAATATATGCTCGAAGAAGAAGAAGAGCCCAATTATCAGAATGCTTTCAGGATAATGAGATAGTAGAAGTTCATCAATCATTCAATGATGTGGAATTGGATGCTTCAGAAATTCTCCTACATGAAGATGGCCAACATGATGAGGTAGATCCAAATGAGATTATTTTAAAGGACAATCTTCACCAAGAAGGGAAAGAAGAGGAAGAAGAGGAAGAGGTGGAAGAAGAGAAAAAAAAGAAGAATCAGAAGAAGATTCCGAAGGATACCAAACATCTGAAGAGGTCGATGAGTAGTGCTAAGTATATAATTTTGGATCATTTAATTACTTATCTTGCATCATTTTAAATCTTAAATTGTCATCCATAATTGTATAATTAATTTGATGAATCTATTTATTATTATTTTTAGAGAGCATACATCATATCTTTTAGAGGTCGAAGTTACGTCAGTCGAGGACAGAGCTCTCGAAGAGAGAGCGATCATGCGGTCTGCTTGCATGGTTCTATATCTCTCTCATCAGACAGTAAGCTTTAATACTTAATTTATATATTTTATTTATATTATTTTGTCATTTATTAATTAATATAACATTCTTTGTATTAGATATTTTACGCTCAGATTCGGAGGATAGGAGTCACCAGTGACCCCACATCGCATGCAGTAGCGACCATCAGCTCTCAGACACAGTGCTGTGGTTGAGGATCCATCCGACTCACGGCACCTCTGATTTGGTCAGAGGATAGAGAGATCATTTATATCCAGAGTGGCTCGTAAGTACTACATGCTCAATTAATATGTTTAGAATTTAGTAATTTTAGAGTTAACATTTATTTTCAAAATCAATTTTGCAGCATGTTCAGAGAGCCTTCTACATCTTGTGTCGTTATCGAGATCATATGCCGATTGATGCCGAGATCAATGAATGAGTTCTTGAGTTGACCGTCAGGAGCTCGTGATGCAGCTTGGGAGATATTTCTGGTAAGTCAAAATTAGTTTAATTTTAATTTTGGTACGTTAGTATTTTAATTACATATTGATATACGCTTCTATCTTGCAAGAGTATTATCAATTCAAGACTCCTCAGGATGAGGAGGCTGGCCATCGGACCGTTAAGGAGGTGGCCACATGGAGGTTTCGAGATGGCTTCTACAGCCTCAGACAATCCGTCATCCGGCATATCGATTCTCAGTCATCATCGGACTAAAGATCCTTCATGGATCACTAGATGTGGGCGGATATATGGCAGGCCCTCTGCTACAAGTGGAGCAGCGAGGAGTACTCTGGTAGGCGGCAGAGGGCTCGACAAAATCAGACCATCCAACAGAATCCGATCAGGCACATGGACTGCTCGGTTGGCACATATATTGTGACCGACAGACTGGTAAGAAATCTATACCAAAACTCTTCACTAGAACTGTAAAACTCTTATATTCATGCTTTAATTATTTAATTTTATTATTTATTTGTTATAGATACGATAGTTTGATCGTCCATCAGACTAATTGCAGTTGTGGGAGGCCACACACCAGTCTAAGAGGACTGTTGACTATTTAGATTCTACGTCATGATAGATCACGATAAGAATTTCAAATTTTATTTACTAATTAAGTTGTTACAGGATCTAATTTTATATTAAAACTAATGTATTTCTGAACAGTGCAGATGCATTACACGGAGTACGTTGCTGAGAGATACAGTGATGACCCGTCTTCTCAGCCCCCTTTGACCTTGAGGGATGGCTCAGTGCACTGGAGGGTAAGTAGAAATCGGATCATAAGATTCGGCTATAGCTTCGATTCTTCACCGGCTCGATATCCTTCGGCATCCTCACAGGTCTCGACGTCTCAGATTTGGAGCGATGCGCACGTGGAGGAGATCGTGCAGAGCCTTCTGAGCTAGCGACCTCAGAGCCTCCTAGATGCCATTCGCGATATGGTCGTGGAGCTTCTCCGGGATCCACAGCTGCGCGATCAACTAGGCTCGTCATCCCAGCCATCACATCTGATAATTATATTACTAAATTTTTTTATCTATTTTAAGTTTTCATATTTAGAAGCTTCATATATTTAGGTTTGAATCCGAAAAAAAATCTAGGAGATAAAAATTTAATCTAACTATCCAATTGATGGACCAGAGGTGTCTATATCTTCGTATCATCGAATAGAACACGTAGGAGCAATCTATTCGAGAATCGATGGAGCGTATCGAAAAATACATCTCTGTATGAAAATTTACTAATATTATTTATTTTTTTTGTTATAGGATGCTGGGACATCCAACTCTTATCCACTAACTGCTGGAGAGGAGCGAAAGGAGGAGAAAGCGAACGACGATGAGGATCGGATCTGATTTTTTTTGATATATTATATTTTTTTATACTGATTGTAAAAAAAATTATATAATTTATATTTTTAATATAATATAATTAATTTTAAATTTTGTTATCATATTATATTTGAGTTTTAATTATAATAAATATTAGGAACCATAATTCATTGTAATTAATTAAATAGATTTAAAAAATATTTTATTAATTTTTTAAATAAATTAATTATTAGTGATAGTATTAGTGATGAAAATATCATTACTAATACTTATTAGCAATGATATTAGTGACGATACCATCATCTCTAATATTTTTAATTTTTTATTAATTTAAAATAAAAATTAGAGACAGTATTAGTGATGATATTTTTTATCACTAATAATTATTAACGACGGTATTAGCCATAAAAATATCGTTGTTGATATTTTTAATTTTTAAAAAATTAATTAAAATTAAAATAATTAACGATGGAGTTATTGCATTGCTAATGCTGTCGCTAATTATCGTCCTAGCGATAGCGGTATTTACTGTCACTAATAAGGATATTTTAGCGATAAAATTTTTTCAGACTGACTGTTACAATAGAATTAACGACGGTAATGTTATTAGCAACGGCAGCTGGACTATTAGCGATGACAAATAGCCATTGCTAACAGTCTGAATTCTTGTAGTATAATCAAATGGTATGACGAAGATTTGAAAAAATTTTGGATAGTATTTTTTTTAATTCTTCTCATATATCTTATGCCATGTGGGAGAGAACTAAGAGAAGATGCTGTCGAAATTTTTTCGATCCCTATTGCATATCGTTTGATTACTGTATTTTATTTATAGAATTAATATAATTTCTAAATGGGATAGGACCTTCTATACCTATTTGTTGATGGTAGGATGTAATTATTATATAAGCCACTCAAAATATTAAAATAATCATTTAGTAATTGCCTTTTATTTGTATATATATGCAAAATCCTTGGGTAGTGCACTATGGACCATAGTTGGATGGATCGTTGAGTAATCGATGGGGTGATTTCCACTGAATATAAGGAGGGTGTAGAGTATTTCTATGAGTATGCTTTTGGGAATGCAGCACTCTTGCATCAAGGATAGGCTCGTTGCCCTTGTAAGAGATGTGGCAATAGAGAAATGCTTGATAGGGATACAATGACTGTCCATTTATATAGGAGTAGATTTATGCCCAACTATAAGTATTGGTACTTGCATGAAAAGACGTGGGAGATATTTGCAAGGGTTAAAAATGAGCAAGACATGGACATAGATAGAATGGTAGACATGATTATGGATGCTGTTGGTCCTAAATTTAATTGAGATGTGGAGGATGATCCAAAAGCTGACAGTGGTGATTTCTATCGTTTATCAAGAGATACTGATGAACTACTATGGTCGAAATATGAAATACATACTATATTATCGGTATGTGTATATTCAAAGAGCTACTGCACATTCAGAGCCGCATGTAAGTACTAGATCTTCAAGCATTATTTTAAAATTTTTTTATCATTTTAGAATCACATTTATTGTTCAAAATTAATTTTACAGGATATTTAGGAAACCTGGGGTATCTTGTGTCATTATCGAGATCGTCTGATGATTGATGTTGGGGTCAGTGATTGAGTTCTCCAGTTGGCTGTTGGGGGCTCATGACGCTGCGTGAGAGATATTCCTGATAAGTTAAAGATGTTAATTTTAAATTTATGATATATTTGTATTATATTTATTGATATATGCTATCCTTTATTTGCAGTCATACTAGAGATTCAAGACTCCTCAAGATGAGAAGACCGACTATCGGACCTTCGAGGAGGTCACCACATATTGGCTTCGTGATGGGCTATACCACCTTAGACAGTTCGCCATTGAGTTCTCCAATTATAAGTCACTATCGGACTGAAAGTCTTTCACGGATCATTGAATACAGGGAGATGTTTGAGAGACCCTCTTTGACCAGTGAAGCAGTGAGGAGTACTCCGATAGACGATAGAGGATCTGACAGAATCGGACCGTCTAGCAGGATCTGATCAAGCACACCGATGGCTCTATTGGCACACATGTTATTGCAGATAGATTGATAAAATTTTATACTTATATTAATCTTATAATTGATTATATATTTATTTTATTAATTTAATTTTATTATTTATTATAGATACGATAGTTAGGTCATGTATCACACCAACTGCAGTTGTGGCAGGTTACACACCAGTCTAGAAAGATCAGTGATTACTTAGATTCTAGGTCCAAATAGATCGTGGTAACTTAAAAGATTATTTATTAATTTTTATATGTAGTGATATGTATATTAGTACTAATAAATTTTAAACTATATAGATAGATTATATGGAGTACGTTGTAGCGCGGCGTGGTGAGGACCCATCCTCTCAGCCCTTCCTCGACCTCGAGGGATGGCTTAGAGCCACCGAAGAGGTTAGTAGGAGACGGATCATAGGGTTCAGACATAGCTTCGATCCTTCAGCAGCTCGCTGGTCTTCGATGTCTTCCTCTCAGGCCTCGACCACCTAGACATCGGGTGATGCACATGTTAAGGAGGTCGTGCAGAGACTTTTTCACCAACGATCTCAAAGTTTTCATGATGTCGTTCACAACACAGTAATTGAGATTCTCCGAAAATCACATCTGTGCGATTAGCTAAGTTTGTTGTGACAGCCATCACAGCAGATAAGTCAAATAGTATTAATAAATTTATTATTTATTTAAATTTTGTATTTAGAAGCTTCACATAGTTAGGCTTGAATCAAAGAAAGGGATTCTAAGAGTCAAAAATCAATCTATCCATTCGATGGATGGGATAGAGATGTAGATACATCCATATTATCGAATAGAATGTATAGGAACAATTCATTCAAAAATCGAAGAAGTATATCGAAATATACACCTCTATGTCGATTTAGGCTTGAGGTGGGAGGGAGGGATATCCAGGGGTCAAAATTCAATGTAACATCCAATGGATAATCGGGGGTGTCTAAAGCTTCATATCATTGAATAGAACATATGTGTATGAACAATCCGTTCAAAAATTGAAGGAGTATATCGAAATATATCCCTCTGTGCTGGTTCGACTTCAAGCGGGAGGGAGAGAGCACCCCGAAGATCAAAATTCAATTTAACTATCCGATGGAGTACTGGCTGGGAGTGTCTATAGCACCATATTATCGAATAGAACGTGTAGGAATAATCTATTTGAGAATCGTATCATATATATAAATATATCCCTCCATAAAGGTTTAAGTCTGACATGCATCAAGTACTTTAGTTTTACAATTTCAATTAATTAATTTTAAAGTTATTAATAATATTTATTTTTTATCATAAATATTTGGACATTCGGCTCTCATCCACCTATTGCTGCAAAGGATGTACAGGAGCAGGAGGAGGAAGAGGATCTCCATTGATCTTTTTTCAGCTTTAATGTAATGTATTTGATATTTGAGCAGCATTATTGTATAATTTAATTTGATATAATATATAATATTAATTTTTATTTATGATGATAATAATTAATTATTAGTTATTATAATATCCGTAAATATATATTGCTTGTTAATTAAATTATAACAAGTTTTAATATATATAATCACTGATTTTTTTTAAAAAATTATTAGCGACGACTGTTGCGATGGTAGTTCCATCACTAAAAGCCTATTAACAACGAAAAAACCATCGCTAATAATTTTTTGAAATTTTTAATTAAAATTTTTAAAAAATATTATAAGTGATGGAGTGCCGTCGCTAAAGGCTGTCTCTAATATGCATTATTAGCGACTGCGAGATCGCCGTCGCTAATACATACTTTCAATATCGCGCTTCTTACCGACAGGATTTTAGCGATGGTGTTTGTCATTAATACTATTAGCAACGGCATTTTTATTATTAAAACCATCGCTAATAGTCTAATTTCTTGTAGTGCTTTATATCCAATTTAAGTCATTTTTCTTGTTTTTAGGTGTCTTTTTGCCTTTGGCTCCTTTGCCATCTGGTTTGAGTTTTTTTTTTTCCCTTTGAATATTTTTTTTTTCCTCTTGCTCTTTTGTTGCCCAACTTGAGACATATTTTTGAAGAATATTTTCTATCTCTGGCTCCTTCACCAACCAATTTGAGGCATATTCATTTTGTTGGATATTTTTTATCTCTAGCTTCTTCATTTCTTAGTTTGAGATCTTTCCTTTTTTAGATTTTTTTTTGTCTCTAGCTCCTTTGCCATCTAGTTTGAAGTATTTTATTTTCTTCTATGATATTTTGTTTGTGAAGATCATCGATCTTCAGTTGCCTTGTATTTAAATATCAATCTTCTCTTCTACAGTATTTTTATCCATGAAAATCATCGGCCTTCGATCACCTTCATTTTGAGCACCAATCGTTGCTTTTGTGATATTTTGGTCTACAAATGATCATCAACTTTCTACTGTCTTTTTTTTGAGCATCAATCTTTTCTTCTATAACTTTTTATTTATAAAAAATAATAATTTTCAAACTCAAGTTAGCATCTACAGCACTATCTTGAGTTTGAGGAGGAGTATTAGCATGGTTTTAGAGATCATATATCAATTTTAAAATTCTTTATTCATTTTATTTCATAATATTTTTTTGTTAGTATAATTCTGCGTCAGTTTTTTATTAATATGATTATGTATCAATTGTTATTATTTTTTATAAAATTATATATTAATATGTAATATTTTTGAGATATGCTGAATAAAATTAAATAAAATAATAAATTTACTTTTGCTTCCTCTCTTTCTCTCTTGTTTTCTCTTCTTTCATAAATATTCTAACATACATCAAACAAGCGGTTGCCAAGCTGTTTACTCATGGAGTCTAGGCTGTCTGTAAAGCTGGTATCCTCCCTCCCTGAGGTTGGCGGGCACTTGCCCTCAGACGATCGCTTAGATACGTCCCATCATACGAAGTCAATGACCTCATAGATGATCACTTTGATACGGGCCCTCGTGCCAACTCAATGACCCGGCACCTAGATTTTTATGGTCCCCCTCCCCACCACCTTAATGTCAACTAGTGGTTGCCAAGTCCCTATCTTCACTCGTTCAACCTCCTCTCCATATGTACCTTACGATCCTTCCATCTCTTAGGTAGGAGGTCTCTCACAAGCCATACCACCATGGCGATTGACCCCTTTCTCCTTGCCTGTGGCATCCTCTGCCTCTCCCTCCTGCTCCTCATCCGCCACAGGCTCCGATCCACCCGCCGCCTCCCGCCAGGCCCGATCGGCTTCCCGGTGCTCGGCGCACTCCCCTCATTGGCACTGCACCGCACTCGGCCCTCGCCGGCCTCGCCAAACGCTACGGTCCCATCATGTACCTCAAAATGGGCACCTCCGGCATCGTCGTGGCTTCGACCCCGACGCCGCCCGCAAATTCCTCAAAACCCTCGATGTCCAGTTCGCCAACCGCCCTCGGTCATCAGCATCAAGGACATCACCTACAACAAGCAAACACTCGTCTTCGCCGACTACGGCGCTCGCTGGAAGCTCCTCCGCAAGCTCTGCAGCCTTCACATGCTCAGCGGCAAGGCCTTCTCCAGCTGGTCCCCGGTCCGGCAAGCTGAAGTGGGCCATCTTCTCCATACCATGTACGACTCCAGCCAGAAATCACAACCTATCATGCTATCTGAGTTGGTTGTCTGCGCCATGGCCAACGTTATAGGACAGGTGATGCTAAGCCAGCGAGTGTTCGACTCGCAGGGCCGGGATTCGAATGAGTTCAAGGACATGGTAGTGGATCTGTTGACCGGGGAGGGCTGTTCAACATCGGAGATTTCTTGCCGGCGGTGGCGTGGATGGACCTCCAAGGGATACAAAAGAAGCTGAGGCGATTGCATGAAAGGTTCGACGCGATGGTGACCAAGTTGTTGGAAGAGCATGCAGCCTCGGCGATGGAGAGGAAGGGAAGGCCGGACGTTTTGGATCTGATCATGGCGAATAGAGAGGATGCGGATGGGGAGACGCTGTCCGACGTCAATATCAAGGGACTTATATTTGTAAGCTCTCTTAATACTTAGCTCTTCTTATGCTACAGCACACGCTGCACCGTGCTTGGAGTAACAAAGATATTGTGGGATTACTGATGAGGTAATATTTTGAAAACGGGATCCTCGGCAGTACTCAAAACGCAGCGCAAATATCGTGTATGTGTATATATATATATATATATATATATATATATATAT